>JAKSZP010014846.1:0-85567 GCA_022478985.1 Massospora cicadina
AATATTTCCATCATGATCAAATGGTGGCAGCTTATCACTGTAAACCGTCTGAAGCAACTCATTTTGTCTTTTGAGCACAGTATCCAACACAAGTAAAAGCTCCTCATATGCAATAGCCCAGCGAGTTGTGCAGACTCCTTATCAAAGTGACCTGGATTCAACATATCCAGCGACTTCATTTTTATTGTATTACTATTGCTCAATGGGCCCCCTGTAGTGAGCACCACTATTGAATTTTGGCGGTTCTATATATATCCGCCAAAGTATTTTGCACAGGGTCTCAGCCATTGAACAATTAGAACGGACAATATGACATTTACCGGTTCCTCAATACACTTGTAAACAAATAAAATATATATAATAAAATGGGAGCGATTTCCCCTAAAACACTTCTTTATTATAATACAATAAACTTAGCGGATCTTCTTCTAGTCCGCTCACTCTTTTTCCCTTCCTTCTTTTTCTCTACTAAAGAACCTCTCATTCCAATCCCCTCGTTTTGCTGATATCCCAGCAACCTCAGTTGGTACCAACTCTTTTGCTTAGTTTATTCATTTTGCCATGTTCTCATTGGTTTTGGCTTGTTGTTCTTCATTCTTTATTGCCTTGTTTCGAGGCAATCTAAATTACCTTGTCAAATGTCAACATCACCTTATTGCCCTATTTTGCAGGCGATTTGATATGTCCCTTTATAACCCATTATTGGCTCATCCTAAGGCGAATGATCCTTATAACTCTGAAACATCCTCAGCGGATTCTGCCCATTGAATCTTCAGCGGAATTCCTCCAATGATCTGTTGGTCATAATTGTGGCTTGTCATCCAGTCATATAGACTCATGTTATACCCACCAGCCATAGGATATATATCATAAGTGATTGAACTAGGATTCAAACAACCAAAAATTTAAAAATTAATTTTAGAGCCAAAAGCTGAGCCAATTAGGATAGATTTTCTAGTAAAACTCTATACTTTACCTTAAAATAAATTTTAAGGGGAAGTAAGAGGGAAGGGCGGAATACAGGTGATTGGCTGAGTGTAAAAAGACTGGGAGTTCAGGCCACTAGAGTTCTAGAACCTCTGACCATTGTTGATCAGTGATCGCCATTGCTAGCCACAGTTCTAGCATCAGCAGGCTTACAGGACATTTAATTCTTAATCAATTAGTTCCCTCATCACATATGACGAGTGATCTGGTGGGGAAAGCCAAACGTGCGGCTTTATAACACCTGGGGATTACATGCAAAAATTTTGATATCTGTTGGAGATGATCAGAGATAATCCAAATGGTCTTCAACACCAAACTTTTGTGGTGGGGGCGCTCATTGCTCAAACTCTTGGCAACAAGTACACAATGAATCACCCATACACAATAATGGTAGATGAAGGCTCATAGTTGGATTGGAGCTGTTCTCAATGTTTTTGTGAAAAAAAGATCCTGCAATGGATGTATTTCCATCGGAAATTGTTCACCTGATAGGATGTGTCACATTGTGGACCAGTATTTTTTTACACAGCGCATTCATAATAGTGGTGGGCGATATCTGCTTCCAGTTTGGCGCATATGAGGCACTCCTTGTGTGGGTAATCTGGCCCACTGTGCTTGCTCAATTTGAATGCATGGTTTAGGATCTACCAGGTCACTGACCACTGTTTAGCCGTTGCCAAATGGGAGTTCAGGCCTGAAATAACTCCTTTGTTGGGTAGTTGGTATCATGGCCTTTGGTAGCCCAGTCATTTAGGATTCATGGTTGAGTGGGTGGGTTGCGCCCAGGTTTCAGGAATAGATCCCCATATTCAATTAGTGTCAATTTGTACCTTATTTTGATCAGCTTGGTGGCATATTCATTAGTAATTCGGTTATACTCCTCCCAGCTCGTTGCAGAAATCATTGTGGAATTACAGGCCTCAATATCCCTTTAAATTTGGTTGGCATCTTGGGCTGATTGCTCAAATGACCATCCACCCTGGTGCACAGCCCGATTGCATAGTTGCCAGTAGTGTGGAGTACCCTTTTGGGAGGGTATTTGTGGGTGGTGTGCCATCCAATCACACTTGAGGGGGTCAAGACTGGCTCTTGAAGACCTTGGGCTCTTGCCCAGTTTATGCCCCATGGTAGGGTCAGGCAACACATGTGCGTCTGTGTTGGCTTAAGGAATGACTTCCCTTATATTCTCCAAGCGTGAGATTCAAAGTCCAGGAGGACCATGCCTCCTTCATTCTTTGGCTTTACAGGGTTTCCAGCGCTATTGGCACCGCCTTTGCCTTGAACCACAGGAAGGTTTGGAGCATTGTCCTGATTTTCTTCTCTAGGTTCAGGCTCATTAGCAGCACATGAGTGATGTACCACAACTTTAAGAAGGTGAAGACGTTAATTGCTTGCACTTTCTCTTAAAGGCATAGTCTGGCATTCTTCCAGCATGCCATTCATATTGATAAGCTTGACAATACCTCTTGTTCAGTTTCCAGTACTGTGGGACCCTTAACTTTGAATAGTATCTTGAGGTATCAGATTTTCTGGGTGTTCATGATCAGCGTTGTGTCAGTTGGAGGGCTGAAGTTTGGGTTGCTGATCCTCATTACTGAGGTTTTTGCCAAGTTGACTTTTGTGTTCAAAGCTAGCTGGTATAGGTCTAGTAGTTCCTCAGTGCTTTGGAGGTTAGTCGGTGAGCTTATTCCTACTACCATGTCAAAGGCGAATGCCAGCATTCTCAGTGGCATTTGATTAGGGTGGACTAGGCCCTGGAGTTTTGCTTCCACTGCTGCCAGCAAAATGTTGGCTGTAAAGTTAAACAGTATCTGTGACATAGGTCGCCTTGTTAGAGACCCTGCCTGACAGGAATTTCATTGGTTATGCCATCTGTGACAATCACCTTCATTACCAGGCCAAGTACAGCATTTTTATCCATGATTGAAAAGTGTCAGGGATACTGACCGCCTTTAACGCCTCATGTAGGAAAGACCACGCTACTTGGTTATATGCCTTTTCCATGTTGAGGAACATAAGATACCCCTGCTCAATTCCCCTCACATCCTGGAGTACACTTTGGACTGCACCAATGCTGTCTCATATACTCTGGTCTTTGATGAATCCATTCTGAGCCTTATGGAGCATGCGCGGTGCCATTGCCATCAGTTGATTAGATAGTATGAGTGTGAGCAGTTTATAATCAGCGTTTGATAGTGCAATCAGGAACCAGTTCTAAAGTTGGTGTTGGAGTCCCTTTTTGTACAAGAGTATAATTTGGGTCTCTTGGCCCCCGGAATTTTCTGGTCATTTTGCAAACAGTGGTTAAAGAGGGCTTTGAGCTCTGGCACAATGCGGTCACAGAATGTGCTCTATATTTCTGCACACATATTGTTGGGACCTGGTGCTTTCATCCTTGGTGACTCCTTTAGCGCCCTCTTGACTTTATTGATATAGATTTTGGTAGATAATTTGGTGACATCTTCCAGCATACAGCCCCCCAGTGCCAGCTTGGCCAGGTCAACTAGGGCATTTGCTACCAATTCACCTGTTTCTCATTGTCAGAAAAGTTTACTGTAGAATTGTTCAACCTCGCGCATGATTGTTTCTGGGTCTGTTGATACTTCCCCTTCCATTGTCTCCACTTCCCATATCCTAGCCTTGGTTCGGATTTCCTTGAGGTGCGCCAGGCCCTCTTTGGTCATCGTCCCCACTAGGCTCTGATATTGGTACATTGCATTGGTCCGTCGCTCCATACCTTGCTTCAACATTAGGGCCTAATACTTTTTGTGCATTGTTCAGTACTCACTCCACCAGTCTTCACTGTCCTGCCGGGTGAGCCTCAACCTTTCTAACTTAGATTTCAGCTGCTTCGCGGCAGCAGTTCACTTGTAGGTGGTCACTTTTTTGAACCTCATGCTATCATGCTTCAGTTTCTCTTTGATCAAAGTCCATTGTTCTAGCGGGTCCAACTCTGGGTGGCTATCCAGATATGCAACCAGTAGATCCAGTACAGCGTTAGTATTTTGGCGCCATTCCCAATCCCTCAGCATGGCTGGTGCCAGCTGCCATTCGCGATTCCTTGGGGGTTGATCAAGATCTATATCCACACAGATGACCATGTGGTCACTTTTGGTCTTTATGCTGTTCTCGCTGTTGGACGTCATTAGCTTAAGATCCAATGACACTAGGATGTAATCTAAGTGTGAGACAGACTGTGGGGATCTGGTGGAGTCATACAAATATTGCATCAAGTTAGCCGGGTCATCATCCTCTTTGTCAATCATTAGGCACATCCCCAATTTTACTAGGTAGTCCAGAATTTCATTGGCCTTTCCGTTGGGATGTTCTCTAGTTGGGAACGAATCCTGGCTCATATTCATCCAACAATTCAGGTCTCCTGCTATTACAGCCGTTGCTTCAGATGGCACTTCCACTAAATATTCCCAGAAAAATACAGTTTTCATGGAGCTTTGGTGGCGCGTAGACTGCCACTGCTCATATGCTCTTGCCAGTTTCCCTGTTTATAGCTTTCGCTATCAAGATCCTTCTGGCATGAATTTCCTCCACGAATTCCAGGTCTGTTTTCTTGTCCATTGTAATGATTGCCACATGATCCATCCAGAGGGCTTGGTAGCCTATTTGGCATAACCACCGGGTGGTTCGCCACAATGCAGTTCAAGCTCAGCACCATTTCCTTTTGGATACCAGCTTGCATTTCCAAAATAAAAATTAAGTTATTATTATTAGCTCTTAAATGGTGCATATTCCTCCTCCTCATTTTTATGCTTGACATCTCCCAATCATTTATGGTTGCAATCCTCATTTCCAGCTGCCCAACCCATGGGTATGAGGATTAGTGTTATCTGGGTTATGGATTGAGTCACATACTGAGGTCTGTTTGTTAGCTGAAGATGGAGTCGAGGGGGTGGGGGTTATTACTCAGCTTTCTGGGCCAGTTGGTTAGGACTGGGATTATATTCCTGGGTATCCTGTGCACTGGGAATTTGGTTGCCATCTCTGTCTCCATATCAATGGATAATGGGGATGGTTTTATGATTGGGTCTGGGTACCCCTTGTCCCCTACTGGCTGAGTGGCAGATTCCCCCTCCACCATCATTTGAATTCTCTCCCCTTTATTCTATTTGTCAGCTGTACTTGATTTTTTAGTTGGTGATCATCTGGCCAACTTTGCTGATTTTGTCACATCTACTGATTTTTTGCCGGTCTCCTCAGATTGGTTTGCCAATGGCTTCCAATTTGATTTAGTATTTGCTTTTGGCTTGTCAGGCTTTGGTTTCAATTTATTGGCATCCTGCGTCCATCCCTTCTTGGGAGATTTCTTTGGGTTCGCCTTTTGCCATCTTTCCTCCTCACGTATCATTCATTTCAATTGGGATGGGTGTGGCTCCATTGGTTCAGGATCCGTTCTTTTGTCCATTACATAAAATTCAGGTTTTGGATTTATAGATGGCTCGTCATCCACTTTGGGTCGCTTGGTCGCTTCTCACTCCCATGCTTCCCTATGTGCCAGGTTCAACTTTTGTTGTTGGCGTTTCATGTCTGCGACCTCCATTAGGTTGCACGGGATCCATTCTCTGGCTTTGGGTGGAGGAAAGTCTTGGTACTGACCTTGGTGACCCCCCCCAAATGGGGTTGTATTTGTACACCAGGGTTGTTTTACCTTTGCAGTGATGACATTGAGCCATTGTGTGGCCAGTCTGGTAACAGAACCAGCACACTTGTTTGGCGTCTTCTTGTTCAATAGACACTACCCTGTTTAGGCCGGGCAGGCAGATGAATCTGGGCAGGGCTATTTTGTTTGGCTTCATCCAGAGTGCCAGTTTGTAGAATGCTTCCACTGTCTGGGGGCGGAGGCACTTTGCAATGTAATTGTCACCGGCTTGCCAAAATTCTTGTACTTCCCCATAGTATGAAAATCTGGTCCAGATCACTTCATGCACCCACTCCCTTTCACGATCGGTTGGGAGGTTCTGGAAGGTTACCCACCTTGTTGTTTGGTTGGTGTATCTGGTCGGCTCCATTTACAGATAAATCCCCTTGTATTTAATGCCAATATCGAGGAGTTTCTTGTGGTTCAATTTTTCTGGAATCACTATATCAATATACCCCCATTTGGGCACCCAGTGATAGTCAAATTCCCCCTGTTAGGACTTTGTTGAGCTCCTGATAAATTGACATAATCAGGTCAGACCACTCCTCCTCCACTAGCTGCAGGTAGATTCGGATGGCATTCTTTAGGTATGATTTTGACACTAGGTGGTCCATAAAGCCTCCTTTAATTAACTGGCGGATATATTCAATGTGTCTTCCTGCACCATTCAAGGTGTTGTCATCAGTATGCGCTGCCGCTGCGCTGTAGGACTTGGTTTTTGCACTTGGTTTTGGCACATTGGTGGGGGTCTTCCCCTTCAAATCCAGCTTACCAATTCATTGAGGCTGAATCCCTGATTTAGAAACGCTTTGATTTGATGAATGCTGATACCTTGGTGACTGATACTTTTAGCCATTTTCGCTCCCATCTTGAGAGATTTGCCACTTGAGGGCATCTGTCAGTGAGAAACCCAGTCAGTACCACTTGAGTGCAGAATCTGGACCACACGTTGGGTGTAGGTATTTTTGAAGGACCTCCAGCGTAACTGAACTATACTGGCACCAGTCCCTTACTGTGACACTATTCCAGCCCCCATCTGTAATTATTTATACCATGACTGCCATTACTCCTGCCTCGTTCCATTAGAATGCTTTGGAGGGGGTGAAACCTTTGGCGGCATATGAGGCAGCTGGCATCAGTTCCAGGAAGGATTTCTTCCAATCCTAGATGGTTTCAATATGGATTCCTGCTTTGAGCCATTCTCAGCGCAGATCTAAGGTCGTGACTCATTTCATTGCCATTGCCACCTGTGGTGAAATCTCATGTTCCATCCACTTTGGGCTGATTTTGAAGCTAATCCTGCTGCGTCCCAGTCTGCAGCTTTGGCAATTGTTGCGACGTCACATCATATTTTCCACTTTTTGTTAGGGAAGGGTCAGTCTCTAAGGGTTTTGTAAATCAGTTTTGTCACCCCCAGATCCGCCCATTTGCATACTAGGTCCATACTGGCTCCCGCTTGGAACCATTATTTTAATTCTATCAGTGTGAATCTGTTGGCAGACCAGTTAATGGCCTCTTCCAGCGACCAATCCCAGAAGGGTCCCCACTCCACCGCTTTTTCCTTCATCCAGCCCACTTTCATCAAATCTGATGCAGTGGCTGGTGGGAATCAGGTGTACTACCAGTGTAGGGCCTTGGTGGCCTTGAATCTGGCCGTGATCCAAAGTAGCGCCTCCTCTGGGGAGAATGTGGTATTATACCATTTCCAGTGCCATGTCTACTGGAAGGTATGTCAGGCCCATTCGAGGGCAGTCGAGATGTTTGGGAATCATTTCACATATTTGGCTAATTCCATTGGGTTGAGGCCAAGCTCCCAATGGCTTGAGAGGATTGTGCTGTAATACTGGCCTTGTTATACTCTATCGCGTTTAATAGGTCAATGCCAGCATCCATCCAGGCCTTTGCATCCATCAAGTTTAATTATTAACAAATTGTGGCCTCGATCACCTTGTTCTCCACATGGATTTTCATCTATTTCATTTCATCTTTGGTCCAAACCCATGACGCCTTGAAGAGTACTGCCATGTCAATCAAGATTTGGGTATCAAGCCAGTGTTTGGCCGCTCCAACAGAAAACTTGTGGTCTTGCCAAGTAGACGCAATGGCTGGTTTGATATTTTTGGAGACCCATTGAGTCGCCATTGATTATGGGAACTGGAGGGCCTCCTATTGTTTGATTTCACATGCAGACATGCTGTGACTCTCTAGCATGGCTGTCTGAACTGGGGTATATTTCACTGTAGCCCTGGCCACTGACTTGACCGCTGTCAGGGTTTTGCCCCTTCTTATTGCACTTTTAGTTTTTTGCCAACTTTTCTTGAGTGTCCAATCCCTTGGATTAGGTCCCTGGTATAGCTTCACCCCCATTGGGGTTGGTCCCCAATGATTTTTACTGGTTCAGCAATTGTTTTTGTGCTTTTTTAGCTTCCTCCATTGACTTGAAATTGTTGGGATTGTTCTCAATGGCCCATTTGAATTCAGCCATCAATTTTTGGTTGAGCTAGCCCTTAATGTCAACTTGAATTTGTTGAGGATTGCGCCCGATGGTTCATCAGGGATCATTCCCAAATGATTTGCTCAGGTTGCTGGGTCGATTTTGGTCAGGGACCATTCTCCCCCCAAATGGCATTGTCAGAATTGGTGCTCAACTTCTCCTTCACATGAATACTCTAAGCATATTTGGTAAGTTTCTCCATATTGGCAGAAAACTTTTTTGTTGTTGCTCTGTTGGTTTGGGCAGCTGATTTTTGTTGATTGAATCCAAGTCAGTTTCAGATCTAACCAATACTTCATCCAGATTTTTAGTTTTTCCAAAAAAATCATTTTACCCTGCGAGGCCCCAATCCCCTCTACTGATTGAGGTTTGGTGGGGAATATCCCTGACACTGTTGTTCTCAGCGTTGCTCCTCACTCCCTGAGGGTAACTCCTGTCATCTGGTTGTTGGTGGACACCAATCCTGGGGAGTCAGCCCCATTATCCACGCTTGTTGCAAAGGTTTATTTGTGACCTTTTGTCGCGTTTGTGCGTTTTATCATCATTTGTGCCACCAAAATTATTATTTTGATGTGCACGGGTTGTTCAGTCCTTCCTCATTATTAGTTGTACAGGGGCCTAGGCCAGCGGGAAGTCTGTCAAATGGTACATCCATCTTGGTGTACTTTGTTATTAATTTATATTGATGCAAGCAAGCCGTCCATTTCTATGTGCTTCACACAGACGGGTGGATTGACTTCCCTACGCTTGGGTGGTTGACCATGGTGTACTGCTCTATAGTTGCAGTACTCATTGGCAGGCAGATATTCTCTCTATACTTGGTCTTGTCACTTTTTAAATTAAAAATGATGTTTGCAAGAGAGAAAAACCAAGCTGATTAGGCTAGAGGAGGTATGTGCATCTACTTAATAAAAAATTTTACTGATGTACTGACTGACTGACATCTGAAACCAATGAGTTTGATAGGGTCAATCTATTTGGGTGAGAGGTTGAGTATTGGCGAATATTATCAAATCTGAGAAAATTTAGCCTGATGTGTTCAATCTATTTGGGCGAGTGGGCGAGAATTAACAAATATTATTGAATAATTCACCAAATTGCTCACCTGAAGCTAATCAAGTCTGATAAGTTAAATCTATATGGGTGGGTGAGTATGTCATGTGCACATGACATAATAGTGGGGACCAACCCCAAAGATAAGGCTGGGCGCCAGGAGGCCCAGAGAGTGAAGCTACAGGGCCTCCCTGACCTGAGGCACACCCTAGACCAACGCTGGGTTCGGGCAAGATATGCCCAGGTTGGGACTAGTGGTGTGCCAAATGCCCAGCCCCTCAAAATGGCCCAGGCGTCAAAACGGAAAGTTTACCAAATTAATGCAGATGGTTCCATTTAGTTCATTGAGGAACAGGGTTTCAAAACCTGTTCCAAATTTGAAACAACGCGTTTGAGTCAATCCAACTTTAATCAATCACTTGAGTGAAGTCAGTTTCAGCTTATCTAACTAATTCAGATGGAAGCATTGCCCTATTGGTGGGTTGGTGCTTGGGTCTACTGCTGCAAACCCCATATTTCCCCGTCAATGCTTAAATGTGTTTTCCCTGACCAACATTCCTTGTTGGTTGACTTCACAAATAAAAATACCCTGTTTTTTACCATTTTTTATGTTATTCTGAATAATCCTATGTGTGGACCCCTTTGAGGAGGTCTCGCGCTCCATAAAACTTGTCATGTTGAACAAAATATGATTATCACCTCATTCACCATTGGTTCGTCCAGGTCCCCCCCCAACCTGGGTTGTTTGCCCCTTCTCTCTATGTGCATCACGTCGTTTTTAGCTGGTTATTTATAGAATTTCTTTGCTTAAATTATCAATGCTCCAGCACCCTATGCTGGGCAATAATTATTTATATTCAAATGGCTGGTTCCCTGGCGTTGGTCTTGTGCGCCGAGCCCTGCCATGCTGGGAACAGGAGAGTTATAGATATTCTCCTAAAATTAGTCGGCCAACCCTTTTTTCTTATGTGCACAAACTTTTTCTGTGTGGAACTTTTCTGAAGTGGAAACGGTGGCTGTCAGCTGTGGGCTCCAGCTGTCATTAGCTGCACCGCTGTTTTCTCTTTTTCCAAAAGGTTGGAGCAACTTGGCGTTATTATGGTTGCCCCTCAACTGGAAAGTATCCACCCTTCATGTTCATACCTGGTGGATTTGGATGCTTTGAGGTCCAATAGTCATGATTCTTTGACTTTCCGCCAAAATAATTGATTTTCATTCCAAGAAATGAGTTTTCCTTTGACAGCATGTTCAGACGATGCCGGTGGAATTGGCGCAGATGGGCCTGGGGGTGTTGGCCTTGGATAAAATTGGGCATTCCATTGAGGCTAAAGGAATAGGGTCATTCACATTAAAAAAATGTTTTATAATAAAAAACTGATATATACCTCTGAACCATTTTAGCCCTCTCATGGCTCAAATTTGATACCTATTCCTGTGTTTGAAGTCACACCAGACAATCTCCGTTTGACCTCTTCCATGATTCGCAGCACTCAGGAGGCTGAAAAAGAGCTGCACCTACAATATAAAGATGTTTATGCACCTGCAGAAGGCATGGAGGGTATATGTGGCCTCAGTAGTAATAGTGGCCAACTATCCCTCCCCCTTCTATGATTCCCAAACCTACCCATATGGTTTGATCAAGCCAGAAGAACTTTTAGGTGAAGTGGGGGCGTTTTCTGCGTTGAATAAATCCCACTCTGGATACTTCCTCTTGACTGCTACACTTAAATCCTCTTTGGGGAAAATCACCCCAACCATTTTAGTGGATACCTGTGCCTCTAACAATTTTATTGAACATGACCTTATGACTACCTTGAGTTGAGTTACTCACCAGGCGGTATGATTAGAGGCAGGGATTCTCAAGGTATCCCTACACTGAATGTCATGAGGTTAGTGGACTACCAGGTGAGCGCCTATCTTCTGTCCAACCAATTTCAAGCTATCAAGCACCTCTTGTTCCCCATTATTTTGGGGGTTAGTGGTGGAGAAAGTTTGACGTCAAGACTAATTTGAAAGAAAACACTCTATCCTTGTCTTTGGTAAACGGTCACCAGTTGATTGTTCCTTTGTCAGAGGATAACGCCCAGGGCACATTACTGTCATGTGCACATGACATAATAGTGGGGACCAACCCCAAAGATAAGGCTGGGCGCCTGGAGGCCCAAAAGGTGAAGCTACAGGGCCTCCCAGACATGAAGCACACCTAGACCAGCGCTGGGTAAGAGCAAAATATGCCCAGGTTGGTCCTAGTGGAGTGCCAAGTGCCCAGCCCTTGACGTCAGGCTAAGCATTAAAATGAACTATCTACCAAATAAAGGCGGATGGTTCAATTTGGTTAATCGAGGAATGGGGATTCAAACTAACTCCATCTATGAAATAACGCGCTTGGGTCAAATCCAACTTCAATCAATCACTCAAGTGAAGTCAGTTTCAACCTAATCTACTAACTTGGATGGCAGTATTGCCCTATTGGTGAGTCGCTGCTTGGGCCCACTGTTGCATAACCCCAATTTTCCCATCTGAGCTTAAATATGTTTTCCCTGACCAACATTCCTTGTTGGTCAACTTTGCAAATAAACCTTTTTCATTTACATTATTTTACATTTTTATGATATTCTGATCACTCCTATGCACGAACCTCTTCAAGGAGATCTCGCGCTCTGTTACCCTTGCCATTGCAAGTACCAGGCAGCTCTCACCTCATGCGCCGTTTGTTTGCCCAGGTTCCCTCCAACCTGGGTCAGTTAACCCTTTTCAATATGAGCACCGCGCCGCTTCTAATGGTGTTTTCATCATAAATCTCGCTTTTCTATGCCCAAGCTGTTATTGCTCCAGCACCCTCTGCTGGGCTCTAATGACTTTGGCACTAATGACTAGTTCCCTGACGTGGGTCTTGTGCACCGTGCACTACCACGCTGGGAACAGGAGAGTTATAGACACTCTCCTTACATCAGTCAACCAACCCATTTTTATTATGTGGACAAACTTTTTCCGTGTGGAACTTTTCTGAAGTGGAAACAATGGCCATCAGCTGTGGGCTCCAGCTGTCATTAGCCGCACTGCTGTTTCCTCTTTTCTCAAAGGTTGGAGCAACTCGGCATCATTCTGGTTGCCTCCAACTGGAAAGTATACACCCTTCATGTTCATACCTGGTGGATTTAGACACTTCAATGTCCAAAAGTCATGATTCCCTGACTTTCCACCAAATAAGCTAAATTCCATTCTGAGAAGCGAGTTTCCCTTTGCCGGCATGTTCAGATGATGCCAGCAGAATTGGCACAGATGGGCCTAGGGTGTTGACCTTGGATAACATTGGCCATTCCATTGCGGAGCAAAGGATAGGGTCGTTTGTGTCAGAAAACGCGTTTTATAATGAAAACCTGGTCTCTACCTCTGAACCGTTTATTAGTTCATATGGCTTGGATGAGGACCCTAATCCAGTATATCAGATTACCTCTAAAAACCCCGGTTGACCTCTACCATGATTTAACGCACTCAGGAAGTGGAAAAGGCACTGCGTTTAAAATATAATCAAGTATATGAACCTGCAGAAGGCATGATGGGGTATGTGGCCTCAGTATTAAGAGTGGCCAACGATCCCTCCCCCTAATTTGATTCCAAAACAGATTCTGTTGACATGCTTGAGCCAGAAGAAGAAATTTTTTGTGAAGTGTTGCCATTGTCTTCCATAAATAAAGACCATTCTGTGTATTTTCTACTGACTGCCACTCTCTCCTCTCCTTTAGGGAAGCTCGCCATTACTATTTTGGTGGATACTGGCGCCTCTGGAAATTTTATGGACCAGTACTTAGCCGACTACCTTTGACTGATTTAATTTCCAGGTGATGTGTTTAGAGGAGGGGCGTCCCAAGGTATCCCCACTCTGAAGATCATTGGGACAGTGAACTATCAGGTTGACAATTACCACTTGTCTAATCACTTCAGTGCGATCAAAAACCTCCTGTTCCCTATCATTTTGGGTGTGGAGTGGTGGCGGAAGTTTGACATTAGAACTAACCTGAAGGAGAATACCTTGTCCCTCACCATGAAGAATGGTCGCACATTCGTTGTGCCTGTGTCAGAAGAAAACGCCCCAGGCAAATTGCCCCATTGGCCCCACCGTCTCCCTTGTCGCCTTGCCTCAATGCAGAAGCCCTCAGTGGAAAATTCATATACCTTCTTTCTTGGAGGGTTTTGAATCCTCTTTTGATGCAGCATCTGCCAACGCACTCCCTGAGCACTTTAAGTTTGATTGTGACTTCAAGCTCACAATGGATCTGGTGCATATCTCTTCCCCTATTTACCCATTGACTGTCCGGGAGGAGGAGGCGTTGGATGTGTGGGTAAAGGATCAGAAAGCCAAGGGTGCGATTTTTCAGCGTACCTCCCCTGTATGCTCCCCCCTACTCTTTGTGGGGAAGTCTGATGGTACCTTACACCCCTGCATAGGCTATGGGAACCTCAATAACGTTACTGTACCAGACCTCCATCCCATCCCTTTGGATTCACAGATTGCACGCTATGTGGAGAAGGCGAAGGTCTTCTTCAAGTTGGATTGCCTCTACGCGTTTAATCAGATCCATATTAAAAAGGGACAAGAGTGGTTGACTGCGTTCTGTACCAGAAAAGGGATCTTCCAGTTTTGGGTCATGCCCTTTGGGCTTAAAAATGCCCCTGCTATCTTTCAACGCCGCATTGATGCAGAGTTGGGCCTGTTAGGGGTATGCGCGGTGGCCTACATGGATGATATCCTGAAGTTTTCCTCTGATCAGGAGTACCATACAGTCCACCTTCGGCAAGTGGCGGAGAGGTTAAAGGCAGCCAGCCTTACGTTGAAAATTCAAAATGTGAGTTCTTCAAGTCCCAGGTCACGTTTCTGGGCAACGTCATGTTTGACCAGGGACACATGATTACTCCAGAAAAGGAGAAGGCGATTTGTGAGCGGCCTACCCCCACCTCAGTCAAGGAATTGAGGTTTTTGGGGATGTGCACACTCCTCAAGAAGTTCACTCCCAATCTGTCTGAGGTGGCGGCTCCCCTATACAAGGCTAGCGGTGCCAATGTGCTTCAGTGGTTGTCAGGCGAACAGCAAGTAAGAATTATAATGGCCTGCCAGCCCAGATGCCAGAGCACCTGAACGGTAAACCAGAATTCCCAAGGCACTGCTGTTGATACAACAAATATGGAACTAGAAAGGAGTTCCACCACTATCTGCCAGTGAGCCAGAATTTTGTACAGGAATAAAATAAAATACCAGACAACCATGGCTGTTAACCCCGAGGGGTATGAGAGTGTTGGTGGAAAAGGCGGCTTAATTCTCAACATATAAAAACTAAATTTTGGGGAAGGTTTGAATGGAAGATCTAAAAAAGAAAAATCGACCAACAAACTTCTCAGTGCAATGCAACTGATTAAATAGTCATCAATTTGGAGGGAAACCAAGCCGGGATCAGGTCCCACAAGTTCAACCTAACCAGCGAATTATTTGGGAATGGGCAGGTTAGTTACCTGGGAACTGACATTGAAAAATTTGGCGGTGGGCCGAGTTGCTGTCAGTTTGACTTCAAAAGTCCAAACCAAGGCTCAGCTACATTTTTGACTGTTGGCACGACGACATTTAGCATGACAAGTGGCGGGAATCCCCCAAGGCCACCCCACATAGGGGTGGACCCTTTTGGTTGGGAATGGGTTTGGGATGCCCAACCCGCCCATGCTCAGTTGCTGGGCCATTCATTTAATCAGTGGCATTGCATCAGGCGCAACACCCGATTTGCCAGCAGGATGTTTTGAAACCTCATCAATGGTGTCCGATGCTATTACCTGCCCATTGGGGGTGATGCCCAATGGATTTGGGATGGGGGTGATTTTTCTGATCGTCATGTTAACAGGTCACAACCGTTGGGCATTCCAGCTGATAGATTGGTCTTCATACCTTTTTGACCATTTGAAATCCGAGCATTGGGCTGATTGCCTCTTAAATTAGTTGCAATTGATTTTATTTTGGTGATCTTGGCGCAGATTTCACTGATTCCTTGTAGAAGTTCTGCCAAGGAGAGTGTGGGTACTGGAAGCAGGATCCAAAGTGGAAGGGCTGTTACCCAGCGCTCATCTACTATGTGAGCGAGATCTCCCTGAGTAATGAGGGATATGGCCATCCTCTTTGGTACCTTCTTGCTTGGGAACGGAAAAATGGCCCAATTGATGCCCAGAGGATGTTCCTCGGAACTTACATTACCCTTTCCTTTTTCCAAGGGAAGGGCCCCACAACTGGGAAACTGTACAAGAGCCACATTCTTGTGCGCCTTGGGTAACTTGATTGCCATTACCGTCGCAGGTTTTTTGGGGGGATGGGGAGCTTTGGGGTGGGATATGTGGAACGCTTTGACCAGGTCCATGCAATTGGTACAATTGCACGCCTTGACCCAACTGTTCTCATAGGCTGGATACCCTTTCCAGGCCATGAGATATTGGATGGAACGTTGCGATTTCTGGGATGCCAGGATAGCCTCTACCTCGGCCTCTTCCTCATTTGCAACAATGATCAGTTTTAGTTCCATGGGAATTGCACCCTTGAAGGGCAACAGCTGGGAAACATGGAAAATGGGATGCTGCTTCCAATGCACAGGGAGCTTCAGTCAGAACACTCTGTTACCCAATACCTTTTCCACCAAATGGGGACCCAAGCATTTACTAGAGAATTTAAGGGAAGGGGCCTGGATCTTTAAGTGATGGGTGTCAAGCATAACATAGGAGCCCACTGTAAACTCATGACCCGGAAGACATTTTCAATCTGCAAACTGCTTGTTGTCATCTATAGCTTTGGTGAGGTGTTCCCGCACCAAAACTTGAGTCAATCTAATATGAGCAGCATGGTCCGCGGCAGCATGAACCTCAGGCCACAAGCATGGTCCAACTGAAAACAAAGGATTATAACCCAACGTTGCTTTGTAGGGGGAAACCCCATGGATGCGTGGGTCCCATTATTGTATGCAAATTGAGTGAGAGGGAGGTCATCGGCCCAAGTATCCTGTGTGGCTGCAGCATAGCAATGCAGGTACTGTTCAAGAACTTGATTGACCCCTCTCAGTCTAGCCATCAGACTGAGGATGATACACTGTGGAGCGACAGGAAGATATTTTCAGGATTGATAGGAGTCCACTCCAAAACTGCGCGGTGAACTGGGAGCCGCGGTCACTGATGATCTCCTGGTGGAGACCAAACATCAAAAACACATGGCGTATGAAAAGGCGGGCAGTTTCTTCTGACATAATCGTGTAAGTAAAAGGTATAAAAAGATAAAAATTTGTGAATCAATCCACCACTACCATCACCGCTGTGAACCTGTTAGAACAGGGGAGCTCGATGATAAAGTCCACAGACACTGATGTCCATGGGCCCTCCGCCTGCTGTAAGGGGTGCAGGAGGTCATTTTTGCCAGAACAATCTGACTTAGCCCTGGTGCAAGTAACACAATTGGTGATCCAGGCCGGAACTTCTTTTGTCAAACCTGCCCAATTGTAGGTCTGTTTGATCAAATCGATGCATTTCTTAGAACCAGGGTGGCCAACCATGGGGGATCGTGATTGCGAAAAATACCTCAATTTAGAAGGAGGGGTGAACCCAAACACAAGATCTAAAATATATAAGACACTCCTTCAGTAAGTATAGGGAGTGTTTATGAGTCTGGTGAGATAACTGCTTGACCAACTCCATGCCCTCAGGGCAGGCCATTTGACTGGCTAAGACCTGAGCAACTAATGGAGCGTCAGGGGCCAGAGCATTGGAAGAAATGACAGGGGGAACAATTGACAAGATTTGGGTGGTAGGAATCGCAGTAACGAGATCCACTTCCTCCAGATCCGTGGAACTGTGAGCAGGGCTGCAGCTGAGAAAATCAAGAAGTACATTTAGTGCACCTTTACAAACTCATATTTGAAGTTGAAACAGCACAGGTCCCAATAGGTTTGGGCTTGCCGATGTGCCAATTTTTGGGGTTTAAGAAAGTATAACAGGGCCTGGTGATCCGTGCAAACCATTAGTTCATGTTGGGCACCCTGTAACAGGTACCTCCAACAAATTAGGGCCCATGCAACGGCTGCCAACTCCTTGTTGTAAATAGTCCAAGGCTGCTCCGTAGAGGTGAACTTTTGGGAAAAGTAGGCGACTGGGTGTTCCAAGCCATCATGCTCTTGGAGCAACACTGCTCCAACAGCTACTGATGATGCGTTGCATGCAACAATATATGGCTTGATGGGATTGGCATGTTTAAAATGGGAGGGGATATGAACACCTTCTTGGTTTATTTAAACGCCTCTTGGCATTTGTCCATCCAGCGAAATGGTACGTTTTTCCCTGTAAGGGGGTGAAGTGGGGCGGCGAGTTGTGAAAGTGTGGGGGAGAACTTTTTTTAAGAAAATGATGGTTCTTAAGAAACTCCGTAGTTGTTTCTGGATAGTCAGGGTGGCCATTCTCAGATAGCATCCAACTTATTGGGAGGGATTGCAAAACCATCTTTAAGGATTAGGTTCCTGAGGAACATAACCTCCTCCTTATAGAACTCACACTTGGAAGGTTTGAGGAACAAAACTGCCCTATGCAAGGCGACCACCACCACTTTCCAAGTCAGTAGCGTGTTGTTTGGGAGCCGGGGAGTGAACCAGGATATCTTTGATGTATGCAACTGTGCAGGTAAACCAAAGGTCACCCAGTACATTGTCGATCTTATGTTGAAATGTAGTGGGAGCATTCTTCAGCCTGAAGGGCATTACACGGATTTGGAAAATGCCACGCTTCATCCAGATTGCTGTTAACCAAACCTGCCCTTCCATTACCTGAATTTGGTTGAAGGCGTTCACTAGATCCAGCTTAGAGAACACATGGGATTTGGTGATTTCATAGCTGGTCGTCTGCTCCAGAGGCAAGGGGCAGGGATCAGAAACCGTTATTTTATTCAAGTGACTATAATCCATGCAGGGACGGAGGGAACCATCTGCTTTTTTGGCGAAGACAATGGGGGAGGCGACGGGTGAGGTCTCCTTGAATAACCAACCTTTTTTCAGCATATCATCCAACCAGGTATTGAGTGCAACTTCTTCCTCCTCTGTATGGGGATACAACGGACAGTTGATGTTCACCAACTCCACGGTTATTCAAAACCCACAATGGAACCTAGTGTGCTTAGGCAGGCGATCCACCTTTACTGAGTCAAAAATTCTTTGGTAGCACATTAAGCTCTCAGGAAAATTGGCCAGGATGCCCGCAGAAGTGACTAGGGAAGTTATAGAACTGGTTCCTGTGCCTTCTTGAGGGTGTCGATCTAAGGGAATTCTCCCTCCAGATGATCATTGGTAAACAACAACGTATTAGACTCCAAGTGAATCTTAACATGTTGTTGGTGACACCACCCCACTCCTAAGATCACTGGAAACACCAAGTTTGGCATGGCCAAAAAGTGATCACAGAAGCTGAATTGGTGTATTGAAAATGTGACTGGGTGATGTACCAGATATGAGGTTTGGGAGGCTGACGATGCAACAATCACCAAAGGACCTGCATCCATGGTAAGTTCCAATTGCTGGGCCAGTTATACACTCATAAAATTTCCCACAGCTCCAGTGTCCACTAGGGCCTCAAAGGAGATGTGATGGGACCCAACACTAATCTTCATGGGTACTAAGAAGTAAGCGGAGTTCTCTTTATTGGTGGTTGTGGATGAATCCAGTGATATTGAAGAGATGGTGGTGGGGTCAGGGGAAACCACTAGGCTTTGGCGAGGAGCAAACTCATTGCAAGTTGAGATGTCAGACCCTACTGATATGGGTAAAATAGCCGCGGCAACTATGGGGTATGGGTTTGGAGTTTTGAGTGGGACTGGACTAATGTAGACAAAGATAATCTTCTTTACAACCTGGTTCAGTTGGAAAGAAGGGACCATTGCTGCGCCAATATACGTGAGAAAGGCGGAAATGGCTAAGAATAATGGTTGTCAATCATGTCAGGCAAACAGCAAGTAAGAATTAGACTGGCCTGTCAGCCCAGATGTCAGAGCACCTGAACGGTAAACCAGAATTCCCAAAGCACTGCTGTTGATATGACAAATATGGAACTAGAAAGGAGTTTCATCACTATCTGCCAGTGAGCCAGAATTTCATACAGGCACAAAATAGAATACCAGACAACCATGGCTGTTAACCCCGAGGGGTATGAGAGTGTTGGCGGAAAAGGCAGCTTAATTCTCAACATATAAGAACTAAATTTTGGGGAAGGTTTTTTAATGGAAAATTTAAAGAAGAAAAATTGATCAACAATTTTCTCAGTTCAATGCGACTGATTAAATAGTCATCAATTTGGAGGGAAACCAAGCTGGGATTGGGTCCCGCAAGTTCAACCTAACAGGTGAATTATTTGGGAATGGGTGGGTTAGTTCCTTGGGAACCAACACAAAAAAATTTGGCGGCAGGCTGAGTTGCTGTCAGTTTGACCTCAAATGTCTGAACCAAGGCTTAACTACATTATACAATGGTTGGCGCGATGGCGTTTGGCCCAACAAGCGGTGGGAATCCCCCAAGGCCACCCCACATAGGGGTGGACCCATTTGGTTAGGAATGGGTTCAGGACGCCCAACCCGCCAGTGCTCAGTTGCTGGGCCATTCATTCAGTTAGTGGCATTGCATCAGGCGCAACACCCAAATTTCTAGCAGGAAGCTTCAAAACCTCATCGATGGTGTCCAATGCTATTACCTGCCCATTGGGGGTGATGCCTGATGGATTTGGGAGGGGGGAGATTTTCCCTATTCTCATGCTAACTGAATCGCAACTTTCAGGCATTCCATCCAATATATTGGTCTTCATACCTTTTTGACCATTTGAAATCTGAGCATTGGTCTGATTGCTGCTTGAATTAGTTGCAAAAGATTTCATTTTGGCGATCTTGGCGCAGATTTCACTGATTCCTTGTAGCAGTTCTGCCAAGGAGAGTATGGGTACTGGAAGTGGGATCTGAAGCAGAAGGGTTGTTACCCAGTGCTCATCTACCACGTGAGCGAGATTGCCCTGAGTAATGAGGGATATGGCCATCATCTTTGGTACCTTTTTTTGGGAACAGAAAAATGGCCTGATCGATGCCCAGAGGATGTTCCCCGGGACTTACAGTGGTCCCCCGTTTTGGAGAATGATTTCCAAGCCATGAAGTGCACCCTGTTGTCCACATCTGTTCTTCGCAATGTTGACCCTTCAAAGGAGTTCATTGTGGCTACTGATGCCTCCAACTTCACCATAGCGGCTGTCTTGTTATAAGTAGGCAAAGATGGGATAGAGCATCCGGTGGGATATTTTTTCTAGGAAAATGTCTTTTCCAGAGTTGAATTACGCTTTTTACAACAAGGAGTTACTAGCAGTGGTTGAGGCACTGACATATTGGCATCACCACTTGCATGGCTCAACCCAACCATTCTGCATATGTACAGACCACCATGCCTTGCTGTACTACCGTGCTCCTCATATCCTAACCCCACGGCAGACCCATCGGCATGAGACCCTTGCCCAATTTGCATTCACATATGAGTTCACCAAGGGTAAGGATAATGGTTTGGCAGATGCTTTGGGCTGCAACCCTGTTTTAGCCCCTGACCCCAAGGAGGTAGAAGTGCACGACACACAGGTTATGATTCCTCCAAGTAAAATTCTGTCGCTACTTCCCTCTCCCCTGGCTAATGGGCCAGCGCTTGCACCTCTGGATAATGAAGAGGAATATGGTATGTTCATAAAGGTTGTCCTCTCTCAGCCGCTGTCAGGTAAATATACCATGGTACTTTCAAAGAGCGCTATAAATCAGGAGGATCTATCCAGGGGCTATCATGTAAAGGATGAGATGGTGTGGTTACAGGGACGCCTTTGGGTGCCTGCTGGACCACTGCGCCTGGAAATCATCTGGGACCATCATGATGGAATCACCATTGGTCATCCGGGGAAAGCAAAGACCTTGGAGTTGATATGTCACACTTACAATTGGAAGGGCTTGCCTGCTCAGGTGGGGCAGTATTGTAAGGAGTGCCTGGTATGCAATCAGATGATACCCAATCATCAACCTTCAGCAGGGTTGTTGGTACCTGTCCAAAAGGCTGATGGGCCCTGGATTTCCATCTTGGTTAATTTCATTGTGGAGTTACCATCCTCAGATGGTTATGATGCCATCATGGTGGTGGTGGACCAGTTCACAAAGCTTGGCCACTTTATTCCTTGAAGAACCACTATAACTGCAGCTGAGATGGCTAGGCTTTTTGTCACCCATGTGTTTGCGCTTCATGGGGTCCCCCAAGAAATTATCAGTGACTGGGGCCCTCAGTTTACCTCAGTTTTTTGGGAAGAGTTGTGTAAGTCTCTTCAGATTTGCCCTTGCCTTTCAACTAGCTATCATCCTCAATCAGATGGGAAGACTGAACAAGTGAACCAGCGCTTGGAACAGTTTCTGCGGTGTTACACTGCTTCAGATAATTCAGATTGGGTTTCTCACCTTCCCATGACCCAGTTCAGCTACAACAATACCTTGCACTATCCAATTGGTTGTTCCCTATTTTTCGCCAGCCATGGCTTTAATCTCAACTTCAACATGGAGCCCAGCTGTGGGTCTAAGGTTGAAGTGGTGGTGGACTTTGCCAAAACAATTAAAAAGGTCCACCAGCGAGTTTCCACAATCTTGGAGATGGTAATGCAAGTGTATAAGGAGAATGCTGATGGGAAGCACTGAGTGGGTCCTGCATATAAGAAAGGGGATCTCGTGATGCTGGATGCTCATAACATCCCTATCAAGCAGCCATTCAAGAATCTAGGACCTAAGAGGATTGGCCCTTACCTTGTTGTTGGAAAGGTGGGCCATGCCTCATACCAGCTAGAACTTCCCTCTTCATTTCAGATCTTCTCCATCTTCCATAAGAGCAAATTGACGTTGTTTGAGGGCCCCCACCAGAGACTCCTGAGGCCTATCTCGTGGATGGGGTGCCAGAGTGGGAGGTGGAAGAGATAGTTGCCTCCCACCATATTAAAAGAAGATTAGAGTACCTGGTATCCTGGAAGGGGTTTGACACTGCAAGAACAGTTGGGTTCCAGCGCGCAACTGTGTGCATGCCCAAGATCTGATTGAAGCCTTCCACAAGCATTTCCCCCAGGCTGCTGGATCTCAACCCAAACCAACTGTTGCCACCATGAAGTTGGCCCTAGCCCACAAGAACTTTTCCCTTGTGCAAGCCCCTGGAGGGAGGGTTGATCCCCATTGGGAGGAGAGGGTAATGTCATGTGCATATGACATAATAGTGGGGACCAACCCCAAAGATAAGGCTGGGTGCCAGGAGGCCCAGAGGGTGAAGCTATAGGCCCTCCCTGACCTGAGGCACACCCTAGACCAACACTGGGTTTGGACAAAATATGCCCAGGTTGGGACTAGTGGTGTGCCAAATGCCCAGCCCCTCATAATAGCCCAGGCATTAAACTGGACAGTTTACCAAATTAACATGGATGGTTCCATTCAGTTTGTCAGGGAATAGGGTTTCAAAACCTGTTCCTTTTACAAAACAACAAGTTCAGGTCAAATCCAACTTCAATTGATCACTTGAGTGAAGTCAGTTTCAGCTTACTAACTAATTTGGATGGAAGTGTTGCCCTATTGGTGGGTTGGTGCTTGGGTCCACTGCCATAAACCTTGTATTCCCCTGTCAATGCTTAAATATGTTTTCCCTGACCAACATTCCTTGTTGGCCAACTTCCCAAATAAAATACCCTATTTTTACTATCTTTTATGTTATATAAAACAATACTGTGCATGGACCTCTTTGAGGAGGTCTCATGCTTTATCAAACTTGCCATGTTGAACACAATATGATTATCACCTCATGCACCATTGGTTCATCCAGGTCCCCTCCAACCTGGGTTATTTGTCCCTTCTCTCAACATGCACTGCATTATTTTTAGCTGGTTGTTGATAGCATTTCTTTGCTTAAATTATTATTGCTCTAGCACCTTATGCTGATGAATAATTATTTTTATTATAATGGCTAGTTTCCTGGCATTGGGCTTGTACACCGAGCCCTGCCATGCTGGGAACTGGAGAGTTATAGACACTCTCCTAACAGGGTGATAATTGGCGAATAAGATCAAATCTGAAATTTATCGAGCCTGATGGGTTCAATCTATTTGGGTGAGTGGGTGAGAATTGGTGAATATTATCTAATAATTTACCAAATTGCTCAAACTCAATAAAAATCAGAATCAGAGTTTAAGTAGATTAAGTAGGTAATCAGCTCACCAACCCTGAGGGCAACAGCGAAGCTGTTAATCCAAATGGCTCGAGAGCAGTGCTGGCTCAGCCTATAGGCTACAATGTGAGCTTATCATATGATAAATTAAATACTGTAGTGAAGCACGGGTATCTGGGTGTTGGGTTTATATATTTTAAAAGCCTGCCTAATTTGGTTCACCTAATTAATAAAATACTTTTGGCAAGTTAAGTAGAAGTTGATTTAGTAGTTTGGAAGACATGTCACGTACACAATGGTTTCAAATATGAGATGTTTCAGGTAGCAGTTTGGTGTTATTTGATTGATTCGATAGGTTTTTTGTTTGGTTGAGTGGTTGATGGCTTTTGTTCGAATCGATAGGACAGTTTAGTTTTGAGGGGTGATTAGTTATTGGTTGTTTTGATAAGTTCAGTTAGGTTTACCTGATTGGTTGGTGGTTTTTGTTTGATTCGTTTGAGCAATTAGATTTGGCTTAGTGGTTTTGTCTATCTATAATATAAAACCTAAATTAATAAATTGAAAATCTGAAATTTTATAGAACCGTAGCGAAGCACGGGTAAATCGGCTAGTAAATAAATAAAAAGGTGATTCGAAGCTATCGCTTCATCGATGCCGGAATTAAGTTTATCCGGAGGTGTATTAGTCCCACAAGTATCCATCGCTTCCAAGCCCATTTTGATATATTTACTAAATCAATGGGCAGATACTTGCACAATACTTACAAAAGTGAAATGGACCTAAGTTGGAGCATCCTCTATTTTTGGAGATGATCATCCAAATCAGTCCAGTATTTCCAGAGTTATGCGCGAACAAACAGAAAAAAATGATTCAAGTTTTACCTTATGGTAAAAAACTTAAGTGCATGATATATGCCTTATGGCTGAAAGTTTTTAGAAACTTTCTTAACATTTTATCTACTGTTATGATAAAATACTATCATTGTGGTTTGTCATCTAACTTTAATAAAATATTACCTGGGATGATTAGATTACTAAAGTGATGGTTGGATTAGCCTAACTAAACATGTGTATGACAGCAGGCAAGTAAGTGGTAAATAAATAAGATTTTATTTGATTTAGATTAAATTAGGTAGCATTTTAGTTGTGGTGGTTTAGGAAATCATCTTATAAATAAATCATTACAAATGCATATTTATTTCAACACCTACTCCTAGACTAGTTACCAATCTCAGGTAAACTTGACACAAATATTCTATGAATAAATATATAATTGTTAAGTTAACTTGATTAGTTCAATGTTTCAGGTATAAGGTTGGTAGTTTTTACTTATTTAGTATTTATTATTTAGTTGATTTTATTAGTCAATTATATGGTAAATTTTCAGATATCTATCTATAATACCCCATTTTATTTACTTGGTTGATTTGATTGGTCAATCTATAGTAAATTTACTGATTTCTATCTACAATAATTCATTTTAGACCTAAAAGATTTAATTGGTCACTCTATGCTAAATTTACTGATCGCTATCTACAATAATTTATTTTAGATCTAGTAGATTTTATTGGTCGCCCTATGCAAAAACAATCCACACCCATAGTAATTTAAGCTCATCTTGCTATGGTCTCATACTTGAACTTACCCCCCAGCCATAGGACATATATCATGTCAAAAAAAAGAAAAAAACATACAGGTCGAATTGATAACCTTCTTTTTCAAAGTCAGTTAAAAAGAAAAAACGTACATGCAGGTCGAATTGATAACCTCCTTTTTCAAAGTCGGTTAAAAAGGAGAAGGTTCTCAATTCGACCTGTATCTATTTTTTGTTTTTTATTCAATTTTTTATTGATTATTTCATACCTTTTAGTGCATTTTTATGTATTATTTCACACTTTTTAGTGTAATTTTCAAAGTTGGTTCTACTTTCCTAAAAAAACTTCTTATATATTAGATAAATTGATACTATATCAGTCGTTATTCTATTATTGCGATGGCTACCTCGAATAAACAATCTATTATTATGATGGATTCTCCCACTTTAGTGATACTGTATTCCAATGAACGTTTCTCATCTTGATTCGCCACTTAAAAGCTCGATTAGTTGCAGCTTGACGTTTTAGCTTAAGCGAGCTGAGCATATCTCCATAGTCGGTTTTTAATAGCTCAATATATTTGCAAAATCAACGTGTCTCGGCTAGCACATATTCCGCCTACGTTTAAAAACCCTTTTTAGCCTTGACTAAACGTGCTTTTTTGACAATGCTTTTAAGTGTTTTTTATTATCATTTTTTATTGAAGCATATAATACGTTGTCTTTTTACGACTCTGACTAAAGATAAATTTTTGAGCTTTGAATGCTTGAATGTTCTTTTTCGTTAAACAATGAATTCAACCCAACCTATTATAGCGGGTTTGGGGTTGGACGGCCTGCGGTACTTTTAATTTTTAGAGCGTTGCGTAAACTTGGCGCTAAACCTATCTTACCTATCTGAATGTTTAATGTTAAGCTTATTATGAAAAGCATGGACTTCCCAAAATATTTACTAAGCAGTTTTTATTCAACCCATCATTGATATTTATTGGCTTTGCGGGTTTTATTTTATTACAAAGTAATACATTTTGTTTTCTTTGAACATTGAATTTTTGAACTTTTTCGATCCTTAAAATAGTATGGCACATTTATTGTGGATGAGTTTTGGGCTGGCAAAAGCTTAAACTGTTATTTATAGCAGTTTGATAAATTGTATTTTAAATCTCACGCATAGTTTTAATAACCGTCCGGTTATGGTTGTTTAAAATAATCAATTATACCTAAGCCTTAGGTTGCATAGGTTAAAAGTGAACCTTTAGAACATTTTAAGTGAATGCCTTACTCTACTGCTAAAAGAATGTCGAGATATTTAGTTCCGCTTAAATTATTATTTAAGTATTTTATCTTAAAATTTATAAAAATTAGTTTCACTATCGTTGACCATGTACACCTTTTTGGTCTTAACTCTTTGCACTCGTATGTCACGCTGGAGGTGACAATACAATTTGACACCCAAAAACTTTGAAAATAAATCGAGTGCAAAGGGTTAAATCGTTCATTTTACCTATCTTTTAATTTAATTCAGCTTTGAAGCTTGCCATCTTTAACCAACTCTGCTTTAACCTAATTTTTATAGTTATTGCCAATGAAGCTCATAAAATTAATATAAATTTTTAACTAAGTGAGCTGGACTTGAAGATAAAATGTGATAACGGTTTAAAAATGGTCATTTCATGTAGCTAACATATGGATGCATACCATATATCTGCCTTAACAATTTTGAGCAATGAATTTTAATTTATTAGTATGGATAATAGGTTAAAAATAAGCAGTATTTAGAGTACAAAAAGGGAGTAGCATCTGTACTAATTTGGTCTTGAATAGGAAGTCAAATGGGAAAAGTTAAAAGATGGGTGATGTATTATTTTATAAGAAAGTAGAATTCTATATCTGCTACCTTTTCCTCTCACTTTAATTTTGTGATAGCTGGTGGTATTGAAGCTTATTTTGCTAAAAAGTAAACAGGGTGGGTCAACCTTGGGACAAATATACCACACCGAGTTTTTTAGCCTGTGCTGGTCTTGAACCTGTGTCAATTAAAACCCGACCCAGAGTGGAGCAGGAACCACCCTACTATGCTACCACTCCTCCTTATTTTGCTAAAAAACCAAGCATAAATCTATAAACCATCTTTTTTATTGTGGCTTGTGTTCATTTTAATTATTTAAATAAAGGGTTGTCGATGATAGTAATTTTAGTTATTGTTGACTTCATGAGTCTTTTTTGGGATAAAGACATGCCTTTTAAATTGTGTCTTATTGATTTTGATTAACAATGCTGAGGTTATAGATTTATATTGTGGCCTGTTTAGGTGTCTCGTGATAGGCGATCATCAAATTTATCTCTCATCATCTACATTGAACTCAGACCCAGATTTAGATTCTTAGTAAAATTTATAATTTCAAGTTATTATTTTTGTTGTCACAGTTAGATATAAATGATAACTAATTTATTTTTATAAGACATATAATGTTAATAAGTCAGCTGCTTTAGATTAATAAGTTAACTTATAACTTTCAAAATTTGCTTATTTTTAACTTATCTGCACTTACCACTTTGCTTTGATTGTTCAAATTGATGGCTCAGAGCTTTTGACGCCCGTTTAAATTTGAGGCATGGTAAATCAGAATTAAGCACCTGTTTAGTAGCCTATTAAATAAGTTATAATTTTGTTAGAATTTGTAGTTAGATCAAGCCTCTCAAATAATTAACTATCTAAGGTTGCTAAAAAGGACGGATTATTTGTTTAAGCTGATTTTATCAGATCTAGTAGTTTTGAGCTAGGTCTTAGGCTTATTAATATTAAAGTTTATAAAGGCTGTTTTGGCGTTGTTTTATAATATCTGGGCATTTATATAAAATTTGCTTCTGTTTTTATACTCTAAATGATAAAAAAATCTAAAGTCCATCTTTAAGTTAGCATTAGTCTATACATTTCTTATAAAGATAAATATTGAAAAATCATATCCTTATTTAATTTAGTATAAGCCTTAAATTTAATGCAAAGCTATGGATGTTTATTTCAATTGTTTATATTTTACTGGCCAAAGATACATATTAATTTTTATTGGCTGGAAAGTTTTACAGAGTTATCAAGTCAATTAGTGATAACCTGGCTCCTGTTTACTCTTCAAATTGCTAGCCTACCTATCAATTATATCTAACTACTAGTACAATTGCTAGTGTTGTTTGAGTTTATATTTTCTGTACAGTTCTAATGGATTAACTTATTTGACATGGTATATGACTTTTAGCTGGTGATTTATTAAATTGTGTGATGCATACCTAAACACGATCATTGTGTGACATCATGCAACAATTTCAGCAATATGAGTAATGTAAATAAAAGTCTGGATTATTTTTTAGGGTGAGGGATTTACTAAACAGTTTTAAATTTGTTTGACCTGGCAGGCTCAATAATTATTTTTAAGTTGGTTTAAATTAAAATTTGGCTTGCCTCAAATAAATATCAAATTAAATTAAAATTTGGTTTGAGCATATAATTTTGATGTGTTGCTTTGAAATTTGCCAAACTCTGCATTAGGGCTATTAGCAGGGTCATGCGCTTCCAAATGATCTCACACAATAATTAGCTGGATAGTGCATTTTCTTAAATTTCAGTATAATTGTCATAATGCAGATGTTCAGTTTTGTCATGATTTCCATATTCTGAAAGGCTAGGAACTCTAAATTGAGGGCATAATTGTTAAAGAAAAAAATAAATATGGGGTTGCAAGATCTAAAAAATGCTTGGCATTAGGACTCTGTCAGCTAATTTTTTTTTCAAAATTTATGAAACTGATTTGCTCATACCTTTGAACCATTTTCAACAGATTTAAGTGAATCATTTAAGATCATTTTTGAACATTTTGATTAGCTCTATTCAATGACTTATTGTCAAAGGCATTGAGGAAAAGTGTTGATCTCCGTTAATTAAATTATGCATAATCCATTTAGTCTGCTATCCTGTGTTTGGATTAAATTTCAAGATGTAATGATATATTGCAGCATGATGGTAAATAAAATATTGCAGAAAATTTCAAACATTGTTTAAGTATAAGGTATATACATGCTCTTAAGCTTTTGACCATTAAACAAATGTTTATAATATCTTTTTATCATTATGAAATAAGTTAAAAACCTCTCATTGGGTATCTGCTGTAATTGGGTATATACGTTTGGTGAAATATATAAAGGCTAATAAGAAATTATTTTTAATTTAATAACTATCAGGTATAAAATTATCAAGTATATTTACTATAGTAAGTATCTGATAGATCAAGGGATATTTTTATAATAGATATCTAAATATATAGAAAACATTTGGAAATAATTTGATTGCTAATCATATATCTTCTAAGTTATGTTAGTCATGTTTTTTATTTATTTATTTATTTATTTATTAGAAGTGGGTAAACCTTTGGACAGATATATCATTGGATTTGAGTAGGAAGTGAAATATAGGAGTGGAGGACAAAACCCAAGTAAAGGGATAAAGCCTTCCTGTGCATGATTTGATTGCTTTAATCACATGATATAACATTACTAATTTGCTTGGCTGAACTGAGGCATAGTGTGTGACTCCATATGCATTACTATCTTTTTAGCACATAAATATTAGATTTCTGCTATGATTGTACTTGAACCTGCATTGTAAGGGGTGATAGTATAACACTTTTTCTTGTAATGATCAAGTTTGTCTCAATTGTACATTCCAACTCAGATTCAGATTTTCCAAATCTGAGTCAGATCACTTTTAAAATACATTTGGCTTGGTCATTTTGGATTCTGGGTTGTGCCTCAGCCAAGTTGTAGATTAGGCTTGTGCGAGCCTAATCAATAACTTAGGTGAGGCCCCCAAGGAGCAGCCTTTATAAGGCGCGCCTGCCCATTCCAAAGCTAACTTTGGAATATTCTCCCTAGCATTCCTTACCTGGGGAGCATTGGTGGTGGCTCCCTCAGATGAGCTCTGGTTGATGGACACCTTTGTTTTTTATCCTAAATAAAAATAAAAGTTGTTTTGGGGTTAGCATACCTCACATACCTGTGGTCTTTTTTGGGTGTTTTGTTTCAAGGAGCTTTTGTGTGTTTGGGTCAGACCAACCCAGAGGACTTTGCATAACCAACCAGTAGTAGGCAATGTTTGGTGCTGTTGATGCCCCAAACCTCTCCCTACTTGGTTAGGCTGCTTTGGTTGCCTGCTGATGAACCAAAAAAATATTTTAATATAGGCAGTCAGAACTGGGGTTTTTCTAATCATTACATTTCTACAACAGTAGCACTCCATTATATCTAAGTTAATTGACTACTTTCAAAACTTTGGTAAATAATATTTCAATATTAAACTGCCATGAATATACAAGGTTATATTATAATCAAATTAATAAATTCCAAAAATACAGTGAACAAATGTAAGTCCCCTCAGGTTATATTATATAGATAGATAACTTATAATTTAGTATAAAGATAAATAGTTAATAAATAGTCAACTTGCTATATAAACCTTTAAATTTTAAATTTTATTTGAGGTGGGCTGACCTGAGGATAATATCGCACCAATTAGGGGGAATTGAATGAATGGGAAAGGATGATAAAACCCAAAAAACCTCCATGCGCAGTGTATGATAGGCCAGGAACTCCATGGACCGTCTTTGCTATTTGCTATCTCAGTTCGGGGCATTGGTTTGCAAAACCAACACAGTCAAAATTGTCCCCTACCCAAAGTCCATTACCGGGATCAAACTTGGGAGGCAGTGGTAGAGGGTCCATACTCTACCACTGGGGTATCCTCCCTCAACTTGCTATATAGATAAATAATTAATTGACACCTTGATTCTAATATGAAAAAGGTAGAAGTACAATTTAAAGTTAAGTTTTTAATCCTTTTTTGGAATATGGATTTAAATATGATTGTTAGTCATATTATTGCAAAAATAGTTTTTGACAGTAATTATTAGGTTAACCTATTCCTACCAAATAAAGAGGAAAAATTTTTTGGGTCCTGCTATGAGTATACATAGTTTCATTAATGTTGTTTGATAGTCTGAGATTACTGTGGACAACCTAGACTCCCTAAAATATTATTTATATGGATATAGTACCTTTGATCACTCACGTCTAGGTTCGAGCTTGAGCATATTATTATTTTTAGCACTCTACCTAAGTTATTTCTTGATTTTCTATACTTAAGGTTGCTTTAAAGCTTAAAAATATTTAGATACTAATTGCAATAAATATGAAGTTAATGTATAATTTCTATTAGTTAATCTTTTTAAACTAAGACTATAAAAGTAAGACTTATTAAGGTTGCATGGGTGCCCTTTAAAACTATGTAGATACCAATAAAAATATTTTCAGTCTTTTATAATCAGGTTAGAGTTGCTTTGACTGGATATCTGTACCAAATTATAAATCTGGCAGCTTAAATGCAACATTGCATTTATTTAAACTGTACACCTTTTTATGATTTTACTAGAGATTATAAGTATCAACTTAACTTTAACTTACAAACTTGGCAATCTTATTCTTTTAGAATCTAATTACTTTACCTTAAAACTTTATATTCAGCTTATTTTACTTCAAATTCAGTAGTATAGTATTACTTTAGTTTATAATAACCTTTCCTTTTATAATATATCTACTTAGCAGTTAATAAAATACTTTATGATTTATTTAAAAATTAAAGCTAATTGTCATAATCTTTAACCTGACCTTATAAGTTTTAGAGCCAATCAGAGCTTTTTCTGTAGCAGTAAAAATTGCAAATTTATATTTTTAAAATTACTCTCAATATAATTTTTATATTTAAATAAGATTCTGATTTGCTAACATATAATCTTTTAGAGCATAAAGTTTACAGTATTTTAACAAAATACAAAGAGTATATAACATTTTATCATAAAATTACATAAGAAAGTTAAATATATGAAAAATGTTGTAGATAAGCAATCTCATGGTCTTATATAGATGCACATATGCCTTGTTTTTTGACCCTCTTCTTTATAATACAACTAAATTTAAGTAAGCACATTTTGTTTAGTTTGATGCTTTTATACAGTTTAGGCTTAGTTTGTGGTATCAGGTATAGAAATTACATATCTAACCCGTATAAGCTCCTATTTTAGTTCAAGTTTACTACTGCTTTTAACAGTAAGGTCTAAAAGCTAAAGTTATCATCTAGGGTTAACAAAGTGAGCAGCTTATGTATATAAGCTGATTATGTTTTAATTGATGCTTTTTGCCATCTGATTGGCTTATTGTGAGTTTTAAGTTAATCATAATTACTATTGCTAGCTTTTAATAAATACAATCATTTGCTGCTTATATCATAACAGTATAATATAGATTAGTACATTGACTTCTACTTTTGAATGCTAAAGCCATAATCTATCTCTAATCTATAGCTTAGTTCACATATAAAGTGAAAGCATTATAGTTATTTGTTAATTAAGCTTACATATTATTTATTATATTTAAAGCTGCCTCTAACTTGGTTTATCACTTTAAATTAACAATTTAAAAGTTTCTTTATGGTCTACAATATTTTTTAATTTTTAAATTAATAAGACAAAGTTCATAATTTATCATATGTTAAATACTGAGAGTATGAAATATACAATCATTGCTTACTATTTTTAAGTATTATTATATATTATAAAAAATTCTGATATTAGTAAGAGTTTTTATAAATTTAAACCAGGCTTTTAAAATTATAGAATTTTTAATAAATTATTAGTTTATAATTGGTAATGTAGCTTTTCTTTCTCCTAAGCATCATTTTATTGAGCTAAGGAAGGTTCAAGTTGAATTCAAACATTCAATAATAAAAAGAAGGAAAAGATGCATAACTCCAACTAGAAGTCCTGTGTGAACATTGTAAAGGGTGGTAACTCCACCAACTTGTCATTCCCTAATGGCATCAAATGCTCTCACAAGGAGCTCCTGGTAAGCCACACAAACCAGACAAATGACAAATGCAAATCCCTACAAAAAGGACTTGAAAAAGCTACACCAGCTTATGCTTTACAATAACACTTGTCATTCACTCTCCTTTTCCCCTGTTAAGCATAAGGTTAGAGTGAACTTTGGGTCAAGCACCTGGAGATCTTGTTAGCAATTACCAAAAAAGAGTTATTTATTTTGAAAATGCTGTCTTTATTAAGTAAGAATTTTGCTGAGGATTTGTCAACATTGGCTTTGCCACAGTTGGGCAGGTGGATGCCGTGGCAAAGGTCATTAGCAAAATAATTGTCAAAGGTATATCCACCATATCAAGGTACACTATACCAACTGGAATAAGGAGAATGACCTCTTCATCTTCAAAGGTCTCCCAACCAATTTTCCCCACAACTTTTCTAAGCAGAGTTGATCAAAGGCCTTGAGAAGTATGGAAGAGTGAAGCAGTTTGAGCTTCAGCATTTCCAACTTATGCCAGAACTCTGCAGTGGGAAGGCAATTGCAGTCATTAACCCCAAACCCAAAGTAGAAGCTAACTCCAATATGATCTCTTGCATCATAATTTATCTTACTGGAGGGACAAGCATCTGACCTATTCAAAGTAACCCCAGAGAAGGCTCCACCCATCTGCTAACACTGCCAGGTGCTTGATCATTGGGACCATGCATGCCCTGCCATAGACAAGCAGCAGGAGGAGGACTTAGAGAAGTGGATAAAACCAATAAAAATTTTGGAAAACTACAGGTGGTGATAAATTCATATAACTGGGGGGAACACAGTAAGTACCATATTGTCAAGATGGTTACTGCCAAATAGCACAGCAGAGGAAAAAGCAAAGAGATGAGCAGAGGCCAGAGTGAGGGCTAAGGAAGCTACAAAAGCAAATCAGATTCCAGAAACAATCAACAAAGATAGAAAAGCAAACTGCTTTGAATCCTGAGGGAGATTCCCAAGGAGTCAATGGAGGGGATGGCAAACTAGCAGGCACAGGTGGTGACACAGGGGCAAATGCAGCCCATAGGAGCTGGAATTGAACTGGTGCTGGTTCAGGCCAGATTTTACAACTCCAGTCATTTACCAACAGGCTCAACAAAAATTCTCAGAATAAAGACTACAAAAATCTTCAGGATAGTCTAGCTACTGATAGAGTGAGTGTGGCTTCAGCTTGACTTAGCTTGATGGCTCAGAAATTCTGATCAGAAACTTAAAGCTTGAATCACCTGAATTGTGATAGAACTGAGTCAAATGGCCTGAAACTATCCAATTATGGTGGGTCAGGCAGACTAGATAATCTGATCACAAATGGGACGTTTAATGTTGCAGGGCTGAATGCTGCCATGTCCTGGCCAAGAAAATTAAGTACATGTGAAACTCTCCAGCTGACATCCTGGCAAACTGTCAGGGCAAAGCCTGACATGAAAGATATCCCTGACATATCAGTTCTTATTGATAGAATATATGATGTGTAATCTGCTTAAACAATCAAAGATGATAGCAAAGTCACATAGCAGACAAATAATGAATCAGATGAGTTGATTCAAGCCTATCAAATTCAAATTGAACATTGGAACACTTGGGGCCAGGTCTTAGTAGTCCTAACTAGGCAGTCAACTACTAGTCTAAGCTTTGGTTATCTAAGACAGAAAGAGCCTAAAGAATCTAAAGCTAGATAAGAATCAAGTAAGCTAAAACTAGTTCAATTAGTCTGAAAATTGAATTTAAGCTGAATATTTCTAAAATCATTCCTTGCAGTCAATAAAGTTAAAATGCTTCTAAATACTTACTTGATTTACTTGCTTTTGATCCTTAGTAAAGTACAAGGATCTTTATTATCAAGCATATATCAATCAAATAACTCTGAAAATCCAAAATTTCCTCTAACTCAATTTCACAATTACCCACTGTTACTAGTATCTTGGCCCTAACAGGGGTTGGTTTAGCTGAAGCTCTACAACCTATTTTAGGGCCCAACAGACCTTATTTCACAGCTATTTATATTTTTTATCCGCATCCTTCCCTTGTTATACTGGACTCTTAGCTCAGGCATGGCAAGTTCACGAGTTGCTATGCCAGACTGGGTTGAAGATATTTCAGTCCCTGACACAATCCAGGAAAGTCATCGCCCACAGGTGACAAACTGAGTGGACCTGGATGCTCCTCCCAAACTTCTCAACTTCATCCACCCTCTGCAGGTTCATGATTAAACTAGGCAGGGGCATCACTGTCACATCTTTGACTGATTACTTAGGGGGGAAAGTGCTGGTAATCACAATCACCTGGCGAGAAAATCAGTACACCCTGGTCAAAATCTATACCCTTAACATCCTCAGTGACTGTGCCAACTTCTTTGAGAAGGTGGCCAATTTACCACTGCCAGAAAACTACTTTCTCCTAGGGAACACGAACTGTTAGCTCACAAGGGCCACAGATAAATGGCCCCTGGACATCAATCATCCCTGAGGACATCAGGAACTCACATTGCTTATGGCATGATAGGAGTTATTGATGCACACCCAAAGGACATGTCAACCCTTGAGCACATGATGAAGCCACATATCAGAGAGGGCAAGCTGCTCTCAATGATGTGCATTGAACTAATCTGCATTCTGGCAACCCTTAAGCGTATGGTAGGAAATTTTGAAACAGTTAGTGTCACCCACATGAACCATCAGCTGGTAAGAATTACTTTGAGGTCAGAGATGCAGGCACAACTGCACCCAAAATAGAAAAAGATCTACCCACAAACTTTGAGTAACACTGACTTTGCCCACTGGTTAGTGGTATGAACCCTGTTCCACAATGTGAGGGAACCTCTCACAGAAGACCCATTCCAGATCTGGGGATGTCTGAAAGCTGAAATGGTTGCCACCACAAAATGTACATCCTCCAAAAGGCATGTAGCCAAGGCGTCAGCTCTTCAAATGGAAATTAACCAATGAACACATCTTGAGAAAAATGCCCCCCAAATGGGCTACAGCACCAATTGGACAAGAGAATAGGTTTGGTTGACCCTTGAGATTCAAGGTTTAAGCAAGCAAGCCCAGGAATGGCTTGCATTAAAGCAGGAGCAAAACTGGTAGCTGAGGATGAAAGATCATCCAGATTCTTTATGCTCCAGTTCACCACTCAGAAATCCCAGACCTAATACAATGCTCTAGCTGTGCAAGACAGCACTATAGCATGTTCCTCAGAGGCGCTAGTTGAATTAACCCACAATTACTGTACAAAATTATACTTGAATAAGGGCGCTTTACCTCAGGACATTGAGTCCTTCCTTGTGAGGGTGGAGCCACCCCAACCCTGGACACATTGGCCCTCATGACGCCAATAACAAAAGAGGAGCTCAACATGGCAATTAATAGTCACCTTCAGTGAAAGAGTTCAGGATCTGATGGAATTCTGTACAAATTGATTGTAACATTTCCAGACCTCCTTAGCTATATCCTCCTCATCACGCTCAACAGATGCTTAGATGAGACTAAGCTGATGCCTGGAGATGAAGCACTGCTTGTTTTCCTTCACAAAAAAAGGTGATATACATTCACTTAACAAGTGGTGTTCAATCTTGTTAATTAATTCTGACTCCAAACTGCTTTTGAAAATCCTGGTACATTATCTGAGTTCAATTAGGAGGAATGTGATCTTGACAAACTAACATGGATTTGTCCCCAGCAGGAGCATCTAGGACAACATCCACATTGTCACCAATGTCACCCAGTCAAACTCTAGCAGGGCATTAATATTCCTAGACCAACAAAAAGCTTATGACAGGGTAGACTAGTTATATCTACACTTTTGCATGAAGAGAGCACACTTGCCATAAAAATTCATTGAGTGATGAAGCAAACAACTATCACAAGCATGTCATTTTTAGGCTCCAGATTTTAGCCAGCCAAAATCTCACCTCAATGTGGGGTGAGGCAAGGGGACCCTTTGAGACCCCTGTTGTATAACCTGGCTTTCAACCCATTGTTGAGGGCAGTGGAAGTGGAGCTCAAAGATATTTGTGTGCATGGGTAGCCACCGCTAAAAGCTCTGGCATACACAGATGATGCAGTCATAGAGATTGTAAGCTTGAAGGACTCAAAGAAACTCAAGTTATTCATCCACCAATACAAATTAGCTAGCAATGCAAGAGTCAACAAATCAAAAACTGAAATCTTACCTGATGGCAGCACAAAAATCACTTAACTAACTCAGAGTGGCAAAACTCAAACCATGGTTTACCAATAGGTCCCAGCTAGAGCCACCCTGCCTTCTGCAACCCCCACTCAGCTGGAAATGGTATCTGGGGTAGGTGACAGCTGGGTCTTATATACCTGGCGCGTGGCCATTTGAGAAAGACTGACATTATGGTGAATCAGAAGAAGAGAAACCAAGTAGATTGCAATTTTCAAAAAATGCATTTAAAAATTTAAAAGATGGATTTATCTCAGATGCAATGAATCAGGAGCTGGCCGTCAATGCCAAAAATGATGTCATCATTACATCAGCTGACCTAAATTTGAATGCTAAGATAAGACTCAATAATCAAGTAAAGTATTGCAATTAATTGCAAGTTTCAAAAATAAATTATAAAAGATGGAACCATTAACAAATCAACTGGACAACTTGACAAACTCAAATTTAAATACTTTAATTCAAAACATCAAAGTTTCAAATAGCAATTTAAATAATTTAACCAATTAAAACAGCATATCAACAGTCAAGACTTAATTGCAGGTCTCAAAACCTCACTGAGTATGATGTAATCAGTGATGGATCAACCAGCCAATCTGACAAAATCAATCTAAATGAATTAATATAAAACATCAAAGTTTCAAATATTACTTTAAATAATTTAAACAATTTAAAATTATCTATTAACAATCAAGACCTTAATTGCAGGTCTTAGAACCTCTCCAAGTATGATGTAACTGGTGACAAATAGACTTCCCACCCAAATTTAAATAATTTAATTAATTTAATGCAAAAATTTAAAATTAATTGAGGCAAATTGAAGCAGTAATTTAAAAAATAAATTGAGTTTAATTGAAAGAAAATTTATTTGGCAAACTGCATACAATTTGCCAGCACTTAAGAACCACCCTCACCTTCTACCAAAATCCGCAAAAAATAAAAAAACTGGGCAGAATCTGGGCCCCGTTTGGGGTGGTACTTTTGGGTAACACAGTGAAATACCTGGGTATCACTCTGAACCCCAAAAGGCCAGACATTCCTGGATTGAGGATGGGCTCATCTGGAAGCTTGCATCCCACATTGCCTCCCTTAAAGGGAGGCAAACGGGACTCATAGGATGAGTCACAGTTGTGAATTCCTCCTGCTTCTGATATCCTCTGGTTCCCAGCCACAGTTGTCTCATTTTCCTCAAAATTCCATGACCACATCAGGGCCTTACTGCAGGCATGGTTGTGTGAAAACAGAAGAGCCCCAATATGAATAGGACTGCTCTATGAACCAAGAACAAAAGGAGGCCTAGGCCTCACTGACTATGTTGCTCAATCCAATAAAATATTCAGTAAGTGAATAGTTAAAGTGACAAGCCCAACCTCCAAACCAAACCACTGGTTGCATGCTGTGCAAATCAACCTGGCCAGAGATCTCAGACTAGCTAACCTCACTGCGCAAAACACTATCCTGTCCTACCTGATAGCCAATCCAAATGCACACAGTCCACATCAGTTCTTGAACTTCTCTCATGCAGTACTGAAGATCATCCATTGAGATGAGTGGCTGTTCCCTCTCAGCATCACAAGTGTAAGTCCTGGGGACCAGCCCCTGCAACTGGATAGGGATCAACATCTCTTTCAAATAAAAAAGGGGTCACAAGGCTCCAGTGGACCATCTCTGTCACAGCTGAGCGACCTAACCCATGTGATAGATGAGCGCTGGGTGACTGCCCTTTCCCCCAAGGATACCTCATTTCCACCTCTTCCCCCTCCTCAACCCTGTTAAGTTTGATAGAAGGAGTCTGCATGGAGATTGCGCACACCAGAGGCATGGACAGGCCCCTGGAACCACCCACTTCCCAGGCAAACTATGTTAGAATTTTGAGGAAACGGCATTTCCCAACAATGGAGCCTGGCCTGCAAATTCCTATTTGAGGGAGCCAGACTGGACTAACTGGCACTTTAAATTATATCAGGGTATGGCTCAGATCTTGAACCAGGTGCCAAACAACTCAAACCATCTGCTATAATGCTCTGAAATGGATCCAGGAAGTTCAGATCGCACAATTAGTTGAATTGAGGGTTCAGTCCAAGTTGCAAACAATTTGATCAAAGGGACCCTACCTTCTGGGATGAATCTAAAACACCCAAACCATGCGAACAGGCCAACTCAGATGACCAGGACATGGATCAGCATTATCAACTTGGTTTGGCCCAAGAATGTGGAAAAATTTGCAAAGTTTTCTTGACTTTTGCTGAAATCTGAAGCATCACTCTACCCCCTTTGAGCTGGTCAACCAAATCCCATCACCAAACCCTGAACACCCAATCCCATGATACCTTACCCATGCATTTTACCCAGTACTTAAGGCAACTGCTTTGCCTGGGGTAGTTGTCAGTTCATTTGATTATCCTTACTCTTAATAAAATATATATTCTCCGTTTAGCTTGCCATGGCCTCCATCTGCCTCACTATTTTTTAAGAATTTCGCCAATCAATCTCACAAAGCGTGCTGTCACCCAAGTTCTCATACTGATGTTTGTCAACTGGGTCATCTGGTTGCTTGACCCCACCATGCAGCAGCAGATTATAAACATGATAATCAGCCTCACCCCAGATGACAAACTTACTGTATTGTTTGTTACCACACATTCTTTTAATGAGAATCCTCCAGCTGTTTGATTGCTGAGTTTTTCTAATCTGCTCTCCAGCTAGAGCACCACCTGAGCGCTCCCACCCTGCTGCTCATGGACTTGGGATCCACAACTGCCTCAGCCACCAATGGCTCAGCCCATCTGTGGGACCTGGAGCACCCCATCTAGGGGAAGCTCAGTCCCAACCCTTCTCATGGGTCACATTTTACATCCGCTCTCATCTCCAACCATGTGGTGGCCACTGTGCCATCCCACGCTGGCACACAAGCCCCCCTACTTAAATCCAAAGGCCAGCAACTGCAAACCCCTGGAGGAGTCATCATCCTCTCTGCATTTTCCACCCTTGGGGTTACCCCTACAAGACTTGCGGTTACCCCCATTGCAACCATCTAGTTTGCCTTGGGGACCTTCAGTATGATACTAAACTTTTACTTTCCTCATGTCTCCACTAGAACCTCACTCTTACTAGTCACTTAGACCACTATGCCTATGGCATTCTGGGCCCTCCACTGGGTGCTCGCACACCCTGACTGGGAGCCCAGTCTAGTTCTTATTAGTCAAATCCATGACATAATGAACCAACCACTAATCTCAGCCTTCTCCTCTCTCCTTGCTAGCACTAGCAAAGCATTAGCCTATGATCTCACCCTAAATGTGCTCTCCCTCTGTGATCTGGCATTCTTCTACTGGTTGGTGGCCTTGTTCATCCGGGTCTGCTGCCAGGCTTTGCTAAATTGGTCCCACCCAATAAGCTCCAGTGACAAATGTCACTCCATCAGTTAACATGATAGGGTCGGGGGTTCCCACTGTCCCTTCTGATGAGGTGGCCAATTAAATCCTGGGCATCCTGGCAGAACTTCATGTGTGGGTTACTGCCAATTGAGTGAAATCCCCACTTTCCTCTGATGCACAGCAAAGCGTGGCTCTCCTCAATGCCCTGGATGGGGATGCCCATTGTTGGGTCAGGGGGTGCTCCACTCTGCTGCCAAGTCTGGCAACCCTACCCCCTTTTGGCACTGGTCACTTTGGCAGATCAGGCCTTGAGTTGAGACTGGCATGCCTCCTCTATCTGTTTACCTTGGGTTGACAGCCATGTACTTACCCTCCCTATTTGAGGTCTTTGCGGTCCTGGCACCTAATGTACCCATCTCTGTCAAAATCACCATCTCTGCTTTCCACGCTTTGGACCTCACCGTGGCAGCCACACAGCTTGGGATCCTCTTCCTGGATCCTTAAAAAGTTGCATTCTCTGTGGCCTGTACAATTGGAGCCAGGCCTTTCCACACCCTTGCATGTGCCATTGCTGCTCCCGAGGTACCCCATACCACACCTCCCCCGCCAGTGGTTGCGGCCAAGGGAAGAGCCCCTCTGGACTTGCCACCCTTTGCCCCCTCTCAGTGGCCACCTTGAGTACCTCCCCCTGGGGGAACCCCAGCCTATAGCACCTTCTGCCTCCAGCCCAAATCAGGAAGAAGGGTCATTGGGTACCCAGCGCTTAGAGTCTGCTCAGTTTGGCACTATCATTCCCCTGGGTGACCCCACCTCCCTTCTAAAGAGAGTGGAGTGGGAGTATGCATTAACCCTCACCTACTCATTTAGGACAATGAATTAGCAAAGACCCCTCACCAGTTGCACTCTGCCCTTGTGCCTCCAGGCCAGTCTCTCTTGATGATGAGTTATGCCCCCTCCTCAGCTGCCCTCTCTCTTGCTCATCCCAATAAAGAGGATCAAGCTTACTTCCTGTTTCCCATTTTCTTTCCCTCTGAGTTAGAGAAAATCACAGTGCAAGCTCTCTTCAACACTGGAGTGGCAGGTAACTTTATTGACCTTAGTGTGGCACAGTTCTTGGACCTGACAATGGAGGAATCTTCATCCATCCTGGGCGCCTCATCAGAGTCCATGAAGTCCTACCACATCTGACGCCCATTGCACTTCTCAGTTCATAACTTTGGGTTTACTGACCACTTCTCAGCCTTACAGGATTTGCTCTAATCTGTATTTTTGAGGGTGGGCTGGTGGCACCCCCAACAAGTTCCCATTAATCTTGCAAACAACTCCTTATTGTTCACAAACCTCAAGTTGAGTGGTGAGTTTCCCTTGCTAATGACTCTTCCCCAGGGCATATCCCTCAGTTCCATCTCCCCACCTGACCCCTACCCTAGTGCAACATGCCAGAGATCTAGAAGCGGTGGTGGCAGCCCTCTACAAGGCAGGGCTATTTGTGAAACCCTCCAAGTGTGAATTCTTTAAGGATGAGATTACCTTCTTAGGAAATCTTGTTCTGAAGGATGGATATGCCATTCCCCTTGTAAGCTGAAGGCTATTCAGTCTTGGCCTACCTCAACCACACAAAAACAACTTCACAGCTCTCTTGGAACTGTCACCTTTTTGAAGAAATTCTCCCCCACTCTCAACCAACTGGCAGCACCCCTGCACCCCCCACCAGAAAAAATGCCCCTTTCAAATGGTCCCCTGAGTGCCAGCAGGCCTTTGAGGCTATCAAGGAGGTTTTTCTCACTGCTTCCAACCTGCAGCATGCCAATACCTCCTGCCTCTTCATAGTAACCTGTGATGCCTCATCAGTGGCAGCGGGTGCCATGCTGCTACAGGAGCATGAGGGAGCCAAGCACCCGGTGGTTTATTACTTCTGTAAGTTTACTGCAACAGAGCAAGTGTATCCAATATACAACAAGGAGCTAGCGGTGGTGGCATGGTCGCTCACCCACTGGCGTTACCTCTTGCAAGGTGCCCAGCATGAGATTATCATTTGGACAGACCATAAGACATTGCTCTACTACTGCAAACCCCAGAAGCTAAAACATTGGCAAACTTGCACATATCAGGACCTCTGAGGGTTCCATTTTAATTATGAATTCATTAAAGGTCCCCTGAACATTTTGCTGGACATTCTCAGCCAAAATCTCTCCCTGTCTCCTAACGGGGGGAAAGATCTGCTAGACCTTACAATTGTAGTGCCCCCTTCCCAAATTCTCTCATTGGTCCCCCTACTGTATCCTTTGCAGTCATGGACCCTGATGTTCTACTCCTCCTCTGTGTCCTCATCTCCCAAACCTATTGCCCTGAAGGAATAAAGCTTTTTGCTGACTTAGAGTCCATGTGTCACAAAAAAGTTCCATATTCTTTGTGGGATGGAACAATCTAGTTCCATGATTGGGTTTGGGTTTCCCCCTCCCTACGCAACTATGTTATTGAGAAACATCGTGTCCCTCAGACAGTTGGTCACCCTGGTATCAAAAAGTGTGCGGATCTCATAAAGAGAACTTACAAATGGCCTGGGTCCTCAAAGGACATTCCCGCTTGGATCTCTCATTGTGTCACCTGTGCCTGGGCAAAAATAGATCGTTCTGGGATGAAGGGAATGCTACACCCTCTGCAGCAGGCCAAAGGCCCATGGACCTCAGTATCAGTGGGCTTTATTGTAGAGCTCCCACCTTCCTGTGGCTTAGATGCGATCATGATAGTAATGGACCAATTTACCAAGTTTTCATTCTTCATCCCCTGCCTCTCTTCTAATATGTGGTGGAAACCACAAATTTATTTGTTAATCATATTTTTGCTATGTTCAGTCTCCTCAAGGAGATAGTAAGTGACAGGGGACCCCAGTTTACTGCTCAGTTCTGGGAAGAGTTGCTGACTCTCCTGCACATCAAGCCCTGTAGATCCACTGCTTACCACCCCCAGTCCAATGGGCAAACTGAGTGGGTGAACCAGGTACTGGAGCAGTATCTGTGCTGCTATGTGATGGCCTCACAAGACACCTGGGCCAAGGATCTGCCTCTAGCACAGTTTGCGTACAACAACTCCCTCCACTCCTCAACCAACTTCTCTCCCTTTGAGGCTACTTTGGGGTATAACCCCTCTTTCCAGATTGGCCCCCAACTCTCCTCAGCAGTTCCTGCCACCATGGACCACATAAGTTCACTCCATGAGATGCACAACCTGGTTTATGAGCACTTAACAAAGTCCATTGAGGACTACAAGAAGTTTGCTGATCAAAAGCGGCTTCTGGGATATGAAATTAAGGTTGGTTCACTTGTCATGTTAGATACCCTCAACCTTCCCCTGAAAGCCCCCATCTGTAAGCTTGCAGCTAAACGCTCAGAACCCTTTGAGGTTGATAAGGATTTAGGCAATGGAGCCTACCACTTGAGACTGCCCGCACACTGGAAGCAGCACAACGTCTTCCATACCTCCCTTCTAACCACCTTCAAGGAGGAAAGGCCAACATCCCCAGAGCCAATTGTCATTAAGGAATTCCAGGAATTGAAGTGGAGGCTGTTTTGGCTTCCCGGAGGTCCCACCAATCCATTCAGTACTTGGTCACTTATAAAGGTTACCCCTCATATGAGAACAGCTGGGTGAATGCATGAAATTATACAAACTGCAAGGACCTGATAGAGAAATTCCACACTTCCCACCCAACAGCCCCTCACCAGCCTCAGAAGATTGCGGCCATCCTGGCCATAAAGCTACTAGAGTGGCACAAGAATTATCCTTGATCCATGCCCCCAGGGCAGAATCCTCCCTATAAAAAAAGAAAAGGATAGTGTAAGTCCTGGGGACTAGCCCCTGCAACTGAATAGGGATCAACACCCCTTCCAGATAAAAAGGGGTCACAGGGCTTCAGTGGACCCTCTGTCACAGCTGAGTGACTTAGCCTATGTGATAGGTGAGCGTTGGGTGACTGCTCTTCCCTCACGAATGCCTCATTTCCACCTCTTCCCCCTCCTCAACCCTGTTAAGTTTGATAGAAGGAGCCTGCAGGGAATTATGCACACCAGGGGCATGGACAGGCCCCTGGAACCACCCACTTCCCAGGAAAACTATGTCAGAAATTTGAGGAAACAGCATTTCCCAACAATGGAGCCTGGCCTGCAAATTCCTGTTTGAGGGAGCCAGCCTGGACTAACTGGCACTTTAAATTATATCAGGGTATGGCTCAGATCTTGAACCAGGTGCCAAACAACTCAAACCATCTGCCATAATGCTCTGAAATGGATCCAGAAAGTTCAGATCGCACAATTAATTGAATTGAGGGTTCAGTCCAAGTTGCAAACAATTTGATCCAAGGGACCCTACCTTTTGGGATGAATCTAAAACACCCAAACCATGCGAACAGGCCAACTCAGATGACCAGGACATGGATCAGAATTATCACTTGGCTTGGCCCCAAGAATGTGGAAAAATTTGCAAAGTTTTCTTGACTTTTGCTGAAATCTGAAGCATCACCCTACCCCCTCTGGGCGGTCAACCAAATCCCGGTGCCAAACCCTGAACACCCAATCCCATGATACCTTCCCCATGCATTTTACCCTGTACTTAAGGCAACTTCTCTGCCTGGGGTAGTTGTCAGTTCATTTGCTTATCCTTACACTTAATAAAATTAAAATTCCCCGTTTAGCTTGCCACAGCCTCCATCTGCTTTACTATTTTTCTAAAAATTTCACTGATCAATCTGACAAAGCGTGCTGTCACTCAAGTTCTCATACTGATGTTTGTTGACTGGGTCATCTGGTTGCTTGACCCCACCATGCAGCAGCAGATCATAAACGTGATAATCCAACTTGCCCCAATGACAAACTCGCTGTTTTGTTTGTTACCACACAAATTTTTACTGAGAATCCTCCCATCTGTTTGGTTGTCAAGTTCTCCAAATCTGTATCCCAGCTTGAGCACCACCTGAGCATCCTGCCCTGCCACTCGTGGATATGGGATCCACAACTACCCCAGCTGCCAATGTCTCAGCTCACCTGTGGAACCTGAAGCGCCCCATCCAGGGGAAGCTCAGTCCCAATCCCTCTTGTGGGCCACATTCTATCTTTGAACTTACCTCCAATCATGCAGCGGCCACTGTGCCATCCCTTTGCTGGTGTGCAAGCCCACCTACTCAAATCCAAAGGCTAGCAACTGTGAACCCTAGAGGAATCATTGTCCTCTCTGCCTCTCCCACCCTTGAGGTTACCCCCATTGCAACTATCTGGTTTGCCTTGGGGGCCTTCAGTATGTTATTGAACTATTACTTTCCTCATGTCTCCAAAAACCCCACTCTTACTAGTCACTCAGACTGCTACGCCTATGGCATTCTGGGACCTCCACTAGGTGCTTGCGCACCCTGACTGGAAGCCCAGTCTAGTTCTTATTAGCCAAATCCATGACAACAAGGGGCCAATGTAGTTGAGGATTTGCAAATTACACCTATGCTCAGAAATGCAGGGGCGCACAAGCCACATTAGAGGACTACCCCCTTCAAGAACCCAAACCCTAGCTTGTATTAATCTCCTGGACCAAAATGATCAGCTATATGACAAAAAAACTTGAAAAATTTGAAAATTTGTGATACATAATTTACTTCACCCAAAAATTAGGGTGCACATCTGGCAATGCTTACACAGGGCTTACTGAACAGCCAAGTGGTCTAACTTAACCCAGGAACACTGTAAGTATGTGGCGCAAAAAGATACCCTATTGCACAGGTTGATAGAGTGCTAGCGGCCAACTTGCCTGAAAACTAGTGTGGCCACTGATAGCACCCAACTGCATACCCACTGAACTCTGCCCAATTGCAAATTTTATGGCACTTAATATTGATTCATTCATCCCAGAATTGCTCCAAGTGACCACTTTGCATTATTCTTATGGACTCTTCACACAATCTATCTTAAGGCAATTCAAAATTTTGCTTCAAATTCCATCAATATTATCATCGTTTCAACAAATACATAATTAAATCATTCAACGTTTGGCTGTTCAGTGGAGTAATTCCACGCTGCTTTCAGAGGACAGTGCAGAGTTAACTTCCACTCCCCTTTCTAACTGTCAATTTAGAATTGAAAATTTGCCTCAACAACAGTGATTAACCACTGAGAAGCTCAAGCAAACCCCCTCCATCACCACCAGGTTCTATGAGAAAACTTGCCATGATATCCTCCCCCAGTACTTGAGTTTAGATCACGGCCCCCTATCTCATATTCTTCCCCCTCTCTTTGGTGTGACATATTTGTCCCAAGGTCAGCCCACCTCAAATAAAATATTTAGCAATATAGCTTTTCTTTCTCCTAAGCATTACTTAGTTAGGGCTAAGGGAGATTTAAGTTAAATTCATATATTCAATAATCAGAACAGAAGGAAAAGATGCATAACTTTAATCAGAAGTTCTGGGCAAACATTGCAAAGAGTGGTAACTCTACCAACTTATCATTCCCCAAGGGCATCAAACGCTCTTAATAGGAGCTTCTGGTAAGCCACACAAACCAGACAAATGACAAATGCAAGTCCTTACAGAAGGGTACTTGAAAATGCTACCCACCATATGCATTACAATAACATCTGCCATTCACTCCCCTCCTCCTCTGTTAAGCATGGGGTTAGAGTGAACTTCAGGGTCAAACACCTGGAGTTCTTGTTGGCAGTTACAAAAAAAGAAAAATTTATTTCAAAAACACTATCTTTACTAAGCAAGAATTTTTTCAAGGATTTGTCAACCTTGCTTTTCCATGGCGGAACAGGCAGATGCTGCAGCAAAGGTCATTATCAAGGTAACTGTCAAAGGTATACCCCACCACATCAAGGTACACTGTACCCACTTGAATAAGGAGAAGGACCTCTTCATCCTTTCAAAGATCTCCCAACCAATCTTCTCTGCAACTTTTTCAAAGCAGAGTTGATCAAAGGCCTCGAGAAGTATGGAAGAGTGAACCAGTTTGAACTTCAGCATTTCCAACTTATGCCAGAACTCTGCAGCGAGAAGGCAATTGCTTTCATTGACCCCAAACCCAAAGTAAAAGCTAACACTAATCTGATCCTTCACATTGCACAATTTCTCTTGCTGGAGGGCAATCATCTGACCCATTCAAAAGACCCCAGAGAAGGCTCTACCTATCTGCCACCACTGCCAGGTGCTTGATCATTGGGCCCATGCATGCCCTGCCAAAGGCAAGCAGCAGGAGGAAGATGACCCAGTGAAACAGACAAAACTGATAATATTTTTAGAAAACTCCAGATGGCAATAACCCCATTCAACTCGGGAGAACATGGCAAGTACCAGATTGTCAAGCTGGTTATCACCAAACAGCGCAAATCAGGAGAAAACAAAGAGATGAGCAGAGGCCAAAATGAGGGTTGAGGAAGCTAAAAAAGCAAATCATTCTAGAAACAACCAACCAAAATGGAAATGAAAACTTCTTTGAAATCCTGAGAAAGATCCCCAAGGAGTTAATGGGTGGGACATCAAACTAGCAGGTGCAGGTGGTGACAGTCAAATTAAGTCCATGGGAGCTAGAAATGAACCAGTGCTATTTTAGGCCAGATTTCACAACTTTGTTCACTTATCAACAGTCTCAACAAAAAAATTCTCAGAAAAAAGGCTACAAAAATTTTCATAATGGTACAGTTACTGATAGAGTAAGTGAGGCTTCAGCTTGGCACAGTTTGGTTGCTCAGAAATTCTGACTGGAAACTTAAAGCTCAATTTTCCTGAATTGTAATAGAACTGGGTTAAATTCCCAGAACTATCTGATTAAGGAAGATCAGGCAGATTGGGTAATATGATCACAATAGAGACGTTCAATGTTGCAGGGCTGAAGGCTGCTATATACTGGGCTAAGAAAATTCAGCACCTGCAAAACCCTCCAGCTGACATCCTGGCAATCCAGGAGAGTCATTGCCCAAAGGTGAGAAACCCAAGTGGATCTGAATGCTTCTCCCAAACTTCTCAACTTAGTTCACCCTCTATTGGTTCATAATTAAACCAGGCAGGGACAATACCATCACTTCACTAACTGATCACTTAGGGGGAAAGTGCTGGTAATCACAATCACCTGGTGAGGAAATCAGTACACCTTGGTCAACACCTATGTCCCCAACATCCCTAGCAAAGGTGCTAACTTCTTTGAGGAGGTAGCTAATTTACCACTACCGGAAGACAGCTTTCTCCTTGGGGACATGAACTGTTGGCTCACGAGGGCCACAGACAGATGTCCCTCAGACATTGATCACCTCTGCGGACACCTGGAACTCACATTGTTTATAGCTGCGATGGGAGTTATTAACATATGCTAAAGGGCATGCCAACTCTTGAGCACATTATGAGGCCACATATCAGAAAGGGCAAGCTGCTCTCAATAACACACATTAACCTAATCTGTATCCTGGCAACCCTTAAGCATATGGAAGAAAATTTGAAACAGTTGGTTTCACCCACTTGAAACATCAGCTGGTACTTATTACCTTGAGGTCAGAGATGCGGGCACAACTGCACCCAAAATGGGAAAAGATACACCCACAAATGGTGAGTAATGATGACTTCACCCATTGGCTAGCTGTATAAACCCTGCTCTACAATGTGAGAGGCCCCATCAAAGAGGACCCAATCTAGACCTGAGAATGTCTGAAAGCTAAAATGGTCGCTACTGAAAAATGTACATCCTCCAGGAGGCAAGTGGCTGAGGTATCAGCTCTTTAAAGGGCAATCAACCAACAAATAAATCTTGAAAAGAATGCCCCCTTATTGGATCATAGTACCAACTAGATGAGGAAATGGGTTTAGTTGACCCTTGAGATCCAAGGTTTCAATAAGCAAGCCTAGGAGTGGCTTGCATTACAGGTGGGAGCAAAACTGGTGGCCAAGGGCAAAAATTATCCAGATTTTTCATGCGCCAGTTCACCACTTGGAAATCCTGGATCTAATGCAATGCTTTGGCCATGCAAGATGGCACTGTAGCACATTCTCCAGAGGCACTAGTGGAAATAACTCAAAATTACTACATATAAATTTAAACAAGGGCGCTTTACCTCAGGACATTGAGTCAATACTTGAAAGGGTGGAGCCACCCCTGACCTTTGACACATTGGCCTCTATGGTACTGATAACAAAGGAGAAGCTTTATGCGGCGATCAACAATCTTCCCTGGTGGAAGAGAGGACCTAATGGGATCCCATAAAAGTTAATCACAGCATTTCCAAACCTCCTTAGCCACATCCTCCTTGCTGCACTCAATAAATGCCTGAATGAGATTAAGCTGATGCCTGGAGGAAATATAGCCCTGCTCATTTTCCTCAACAAAAAAGATGACACATATTTTTTTGACAACTAGCATCTAATCTTGGTGATAGATTTTAATTCCAAACTGCTTTTGAAAATCCAGGCACGTCGTCTTGGTTTAATTTGGCGGAACACGATTTTAACAGACCAGCACAAAAGTGTCCCTGGCAGGAGCATCTGGGACAACATCCACATGGTCACCAACGTCACTCAGTCAAATTCTAGCAGATCATTAGTATTATTAGGCCAACAAAAAGCTTATGACAGGGTAGACTAGTCAAACCTGCACCACTGTATGAAAAGAGTGCACCTGTCATGTAAATTTATTGACTGGGAAATGAAGCAAATAACTACCACCAGCATGTCAGTTTTAAGCTCCAGATTCTAGTTGGCAAAATCTTGCCTCAATATGATATGAGGCAAGGGGACCCGTTGAGTCCCTAGTTATACAACCTGGTTTTTGGCTCAGTATTACAGGTGGTGGAGGGGGAACTAAGGTATCAGTGTGCATGGACAACCACCTCTGTAAGCTATGGTATATGTGGATGATGCAGTCATTGAAATTGTAAGCTCAGATGACTTGGAGAAAATCAAATCAATTATCCACTAATACAAATAGCTAGTAATGTAAGAGTCAATAAGTCAAAAATGAAAATCTTACCTATTGGTGGCACAAAGATCACCCAACCAACCCAGGGTGGCAAAACTCAAACTGAGGATTGTTAACAGGCTCTGGCTACAGCCACCCTGATTTCTGCCACCTCCACTAAGCCAGAAATGGTATCTGGGGTGGATGACAACTGGGCCTTATATACCTGGTGCCATGACCATCTAAAATAGACTGACATCATGATGAATTGGAAGATGAGAAACTGTATAAATTGTAATTCATTTAAACCGCAATTGAAAATTTTATAGCTAGCTTTGTCTCAGATGCAACAAATCAGAAGCTAATCATCAATGTTAATAATGATGTTGTTGTCACATCAACTGACCCAGATCTAAATGCAAAAATTAGTCTTGATAATCAGTTAAGTATTGCAATTAATTGCAGGTTTCAAAATTTAACTGGAATTGATAGGACTGGCAGCAAATTAACTAGCCAACCTTATGAAAACAATTTAAAATTCAATGCAAGATATTAAAGTCTCAAAGTCTAATTTAAATAATTTAAATAATATAAATCCTAATTTTGACAGTTGAGAACCTAATTGCAGTTCTCAAAGCTTTGTTGAGTATGATGTAACCTGCAATGAATTGACTATCCACTTAAATTAAACTTAAGATAAAAAATATAATAAAAATTGAAATCGATTGAGGCAAACTGAAATATATATTTAAATAATAAATTAAGGTCAATTAAAAGAAATTTATTTGGCAATATGAATACAATTTGCCAGCTCTTAAGGAACATCCTTGCCATCCACCAAAATCTACACAAACCAAGAAACTGGGATAAATCTGGGCCTCATTTATAGTGGCACCTTCAGGCGGCCCAGTGAAACACCTGGGCATCACCCTGAACTCCAAGGGGCTGAACCTGCCTGGAATCAAGGGTGGGCTCATCTGAAGCCCGCATCACCTCCCTCAGATGGAGGCAAATGAGACTAATGGGGTGAGTTGCTGTAGCAATTTCCCTCCTGCTTCCAGTCCTCTAGTTCCCAGCTGCAATTATCCCCTTCTCCTCAGAGTTCCACAACTGCATCAAGGTCTTACTGCAGCCATAGTTTTGAGATGGCAGAAGAACCCTTGATATGAATAGGCTCACTCCACGGACCAAGAATGGAAGGAGACCTAGGCCTCACTGACCACGTCACCCAATTAGATAGAATAATAAATAAGTGGATAGTTAGAGTAAAAACTAAACTCCAAACTGAACCACTAGTCACACATCGCACAAACCAACCTGGCTAGGGACCTTGGATTTGCCAACCTCACAGTGCAAAACAATCTCCTGTCTTACATGACGGCCAACCTGAATGCCCACAGTCCACACCAGTCCTCAAGCTTCTCCCATGTAGTACTGAAGATCATACATTGAGATAAGTGGCTGTTCTTGCTCAGCATCATGTGGGGCCAATTCAACTGAGGGTTCACAATCTACCCTACGCTCAGAAATGCAGGGGCGCACAAGCCACATTAGAGGACTACCCCTTCAAGAACCCAAACCCTAGCTTGTATCAATCTCCTGGACCAAAATGATCAGCCATACAATGAAACAACTCAGAAATATTTTTGGAAAATTTGTTACACATAATTTACTTCACCTAAAAATTAGGGCACACGTCTGGCAATGCTTACACTTGGCCTGTTAAACAGCTGAGCAGTCCAACTCAACCCAGGAACCCTGAAAAGTGTGTGGCGCAAAAGACACTCTGTTGCACAGGTTGAAAAAATGCCCTATAGCCCAACTTGTCTGGAAAACTAGCGTGGCAACTTATGGCACCCAACTAAGTGCCCATCAAACTCTGCCCAATCACTAATATATGGTACTTATATTAAAGCACCCATCTTAGAATTGCTCCAAGCGGTCATTTTTACAATATTCCTATGGACAATTAACACTATCTGTCTTGAGGTAATTCAAAATTCAGCCCCAAATCCTGTTAAAATTAGCTATCATTTTAACATAAATATAATAAAATTATTCAACGTTTGGCTATATGATAAAGTGATTCCATGCCAACTTCAGGGGACAATGCAGAGCTGGCTTCTGCTCCCCTTTTTAACTATCAACTTGGAACCGCAAGTCTGCCTCAACGTCAGCGAAATTTCATTGAGAAGCTCAAGCAAACTTTTCCAACACTTCCAAATTTTATGAGAACACTTGCCATAATGTTCTCCTTGGTACTTGGGTTTAGGTCACAACTCCTTTATTCATATTCTCTCCCCTCTCTTTGGTGCAGCATATTTGTTCCAAGGTCAGCCCATTTTTTTGAAGTAATTTAGAATATACAATTATCTTATGTACCTTATACCATTTGCTAATATTTATAGACTTTAAATCAAGTAGATTAAGTTAAGGTATTCTAATTTAATGTATAGGTTTATTAGAATCACATATATATTTGTAGATAAAGAGGCATTTAATTTTAGTTAATGAATGCTACTAATGACGTAAGTTGGAATCCTGGCTTTTTAAAGCTCACTAGTGCTGGTTGCACAAGATTCAAACAATTTAGCAGTTGTAGAATTAGCAAAGCTCTCTGCTGATGTTATATATCTGAGGGGACTTTTAGCACTATGTGAAGTAAAATAGGAAGATGTGGGTTATATATATATATGATATATTAGTGATTACCATAAGGTCAAAAAGAGAATTCTATTAATATGTTGCTGCTTAAATATAAGGTAATTTGGAGCTAAAAATAAAAATGTTGGCTGAATTCATAATAGGCAAGGGGGCTTCCCAATTTAGCTGAAAGACAATTTAACTTATTGCCTCTCTGAAAATCCATATCATATTAGTAGTTATTATAATAAGTGCAATTTGACTCTTGTCATGATATAACCATGTGGCAGAATTTTACTATAATTACGCCAATCAGCTATCTGGAAAGGGTCAATTTTCTTAGTGATTTGCACCAAATTTGAGCTGGTGCTTGGGAAAGGTTCTAGAAGAGTTAGCCTATTCTACTGCAGATTTGGCGTAACACTACTATTTACAAGAGGGCTATTTGGCTGAGGAGTTAGAGTAAAATTTTTACCTTGATTAAATGTATTCCAGTATAAGTCAACCAGGGGTTTATAGGCAATATTAGCCTTATTTACCTACAAAACACTCTTCTCACAGTACCATACATGTAATTGTCTGAAAACATAGTATACATAAATTGTATCCATAAATATTATATGATAAAATATAGCTTATTCAAACTGTACTTAAACAATCTTATGAAAAATCAAATATGGTTAAACATGTTATAAAGTGTTTTATGTTTTTACAAATATGTTTGATATGTAATTTTAATTTTAATTTTATAAGACTAAAATTCGGAAACATAATTACTCTCAACTCTATGCTTAGTAAAAATATGCTTAACTCTATTAATATCATATGCTTATATTTTACTAAGGTGAGCTTGATGTTTTGTTACTTAACAAAGTCACTATAAAGTAAAAATACCTATATGCTATACTTTTTGCTATTCTCTGTATCTTAGGTAAAGATATATATTCTGGAGATAATAAGAAATATTGTCCTTATTATGATATTCATTCTCTTAGACTAAATATCAAAATAAGCATCTAAGTAGCTTAATATATAAAAGAAAAAGTAACCTTTCATATATATATAAATGCATATTGATACTTAACTAAACTAAGATGATACATGCAGGGTATAAAAAGATAATCTAGATTTTAACAGACTTAAAACTAATTTCTTTTAATACATATATAGTTTTTTTATAACTTTCTAGTTTCTACCTTAGATACACTATATAACTTTCTAGCAGAGAAGTTATAATATGGTAACCTTATACTAGCAAAAAATGATGCTACTAATAATATAATATATCAATTTTATTAGTTTTGCTACAATTTAAAACAGTTAAAGTTAAGATACTTTATTTTGAGTCAAACGAAAATATTAAGCTTTTTGAATCTAGTTATGTTTACAAGGCTAAATCTATTACAATTTGATATAAAAAGAATTTAATAATTAGAAACTAATAATTAATATAACAAATGCTTTAAATTAATTATAATATAAGTCTGGTAGTGTATCTTGCTAATTTAAGATTATAACCTAAAACCTTTAGAATCTATTTTATTTATGATATATCTAAGAAAATTATAAATGGTTAACATAAGAGGCTAATTTACCAAGGATTGATTGATATGCAACTTAGATAGTAATATGCTAAAGTTCAAGTCTAAAACAGTTAGATCATACTAAATTATCAAAGACTATATTAGTATATAAATCTAAAATAAGCTTAAAAAATGACAAACCTATTAATTAGATTAACAATGCTAATTACATTATAAAAAGGTGTAAAAAATTTATATATTAAGAGTTTTATGGATTATTTTGACTTTACAGTAAAACTAAAGTTGCTTAGTTTCTTAAAATAAAAAATTATCAAGCGTTCAATTCCAAATTAGCAAGATTGTTACACTGCTTTATTACTTGTTGAGTAACTACTTATGGAAGTATTAAAGTAGGAAATTTTTTTAACAGACAAGTAATAAAGAATATAAGCTTCAAATTTAATCTTCTTTAAGCGTATATTGATGATAGTAACTTTGCTATAGGGGCAGTATTAAATTAGCTCTAAAGTAGACACTACATTACAGTTAAATTTTACTCTATTTTTTCAGATAAGTTTATCTATTCTACCTATTTAAAAAGTCTTGACATTTATATTTGCTTTAAAACAAGCTATATATTATCTACTTACTTGATGAGCTAAAGTACACATTAATAATTTTATATGTAACACTTTATATTAATGTTCTATAATAGAAAATTAGTTTAGTAACAATATAATTTATAAAATGTAGTTTGTAATTATACACTTGTCAGAAAAAGTTTTACACAATTGTATATATAATTTCTTAGATTTTAGCTCTACTAGGATAGTAATCTTCCATATAGAAGTAATACCTTAAATTAGGTTTTATTATGAAAATTTTTACAAGAAATCTAAAATTTCAAAGGTACTGGGAATAAATAAAAATTTAAGTTTTGTGTAGGTACCTAATACTTAAAACTTTGATGTATATGAAAACCTGAAAATTAATATCCTAACTAGTACCAAAAGATTAACTAATGCAGCAACTCAAAAAGTACTAACAACGCTTGATACATTAGCAGAAGTGCTACTTAGGTATGCCTTTTTACCTTTTGTTGGTGGCCAATATATATGCCAATGTTAAATACTAGTTATAAAAACAATCCATATAAAAAATAAGTTTGCAAATACCAGCCCTATAATTTAACAATAATTTAGGTAAAAGTTTAGATTATATATTGAGAATCTAAGCTTTAGTTTATATAATAAATTTAGGTAATCTATAAATAATGAAGCCCTCTAAATCCTAAAAAGATATAGTACACTATTTAATCAGGTCATCCATGTCACAATCCAGTTATTCCAGATTTTGGCATTTTTTATTTTTATGACTCAAAAGAGCACTTAACTTATAATACTTGGTAAAGTCTTGCTTCAAATTCACAATGTTAGGCCTCTTGTTGCACATTAATAAGTTATTATAAGTTAATAGTCTGATAGTTACAGTCAAAATTTGTCAACCCTTAGGAGCTGACCTACCATTGTGATATAAATTCCCTAATGCTTGTTACCTAAGTGTTAAGGTTTTGCTACTTCAAATAGCTGGTTCTTAATTTTATGATTAAGATGGAGTTACAATTATATATTATATGAGGACATTATAATGACGGATGGTAAATCTGTAAATATAAAATTCCCAGATTTAAAACTAGCGGCTGTATTCTCATGTTGCTACTTAAACTGTGGCTTCCCACCCCATGATCTCCCCAATCAATAAAGTAAAAGTCTTTGACCTAGTATAACAAAAAGTACTAGATAGGTTGAGCTTTTTAATGTACCCAATTTACCTCTTTAATATATCAAAACATAAGGGTTTAAATAGTTTTACTTCTGATGATAACTGCATCTTTGCCCTTAACTCATCTACTTATGACACCATTTACCCAGTGGCTTGTGGGCAAGGTTTTTGAGTTTCTTCTTCACATGTGAGGCTTCCTGTTGTACACCAAGCTCCACCTCATAGTTGATGTCTTTCTGACAGAATCATTCTATGACAGCATCTTCTCTGACGCGTTTACAAAAAGGCTGAACCATCATCATTTGAACAATGGTAGCACATGTCAAGACAGTTTTATCACTAACGAGAAATTAATTTAATTATAACCAATTTACAGTAAAAACTAATTTTGACTTAACCTGAAAGGCCCCCAGTAATTGGTCAATAAGTCAAAAATTATTAAGTGGAATTTTTAGGCTAACAATTTTTTAGTTTTTCACAACGTCATAATAATCACCATTTTAATAAATGAAATATGAAATCAGATATAATAATAGACTTAAGCCAATACTTTATTATCTTTAATTTATAATATATGCCTTTCTTCCAACAAACGTCTTTATGGGAAAAATTTTGTGGGGATGTGTACACTTTTTTCCTTACCGCAGTGTACGTTGCACCTCACTCCATGTCACATGGTTGGCTGGACCTAGGTTTTGAAAACAAAGAGGCAGCAGATGAGGCTGCCATGGTGCGCGTAGTGATTGACCTCCCCAAAGGGCAACAGGGCATTGAAACAAAATGCACTAGATAGACAAAATCAAAACCAAATTTTCCTCACATTTGACTTCTTGCCTACTATGGTAAAACTTAATATTTTGGAGCAACACCTGAAAGATGGTCTCGCCGTCTATGACAAAATACAATCTTTCAAAATGCAACGCTTTACGCTGATGCCACACCTGTGCACCGGCAAAGTCATCACAGTTCTGACCCCAACTAAGGAGATTGCAAAGGACCTAACCCAGATCCCGCACTCCACTTTTATCAATATTGAAGGGCATACCACCCACCCTTTCCAGGTAATTGTGGACAGCGCGCCGCCCATCTGCACCCACTGTGATGCGTTTGGCCATAAGGCACACACATGCCCCACCAAGGAAGGTGTTACATTCCAAGAGCACCCCTCAGCGGCCATGGCCAGTGGAGAGGCGCACTATGAACCAACCGTAAGCACCAAAGAGGCTTTCCCATGGGGAGCACAAGGTTGCTACCTACTGGTAAAGCCTATTTCCCCACAAGAGTAGAAGAAGGCCAAACAGGCCCGCAGGGCCGCGGCCAAGGAAGCGGCCAAAGTCACCACTGCTATCCCACACTCCCAACGCCAGGAGGACATCAAAACCTTTGTGGCAGAAGCAAATCGGGAACTTATCAACCAATCAGATTGGGAAGCCCATGCTTATTGGGCCACTCAATGTGAGGATCTGATGGGGGACTCAATCTCACCCAATCGTTGCACCCAAGCTCTGGTTGAAACTGACTTGGAGCCCATCCCAACTGAAAATTTTTTTTTGACCTGCTCAATGGTGCACCAAACTCATCTGCACCTCAAAAAATTTGTTTGACGTCAGGGAAACAAAAAGTGAAGGCAAAAGCTAATGCAAACCTTTCTGCTAAAATTAACAAAACCACCAATAGTGTTGCTGCAAACACCCGCGCTTCCATGAAGGCCCATGGGGATCTTGAGGAGGCTAGTGGGCCCAGGTGCCCACCCCCTCGCACCTAAGGTGTGATGGGGGAAACCTTCACTTTAGGGATGTTGAATATCACTGGACTCAAGGCCTCTCTGTCCTAGGCTAGGAAACTGAGTTTTTTACAACAAAATTTACCCGTGGATATCCTGGCCATCCAGGAGTCCCATTGTCCACGAGGTTCTGAGGAAGCTTGGAAAACAATGCTCCTCCCATCCCTATCCTTTTGGTCAAAGCACTGTGGGTGCTAATTCAGAAAAATAATTTTTTCAAAATTTTATCATCGGAAACCTTCCTCAATGGCTGAGTCCTCATTGTCACTTTCTCATGGGCTGACGTGGTACACGCAATCATCAACATCTATGCCCCAAACAGTGCATAAGAGTGTTGGCTATTTTTCTCATTGGTAAAAACCCTCCCGCTACCCCCAGACCCTTTCATAGTTGGTGACATGAGCTGTTGGCTAAACACTCCAACAGACCGGTGGCCTTCCTCCTCCCACGCCCCCCAGGGCCATGTTGAACTTCGCGTTCTAAAGGCCACCCTTGGGTTAATGAATGTGCTGCCATGGCAAGCCCTGCTGCTCGAGAACATGATGCACCCCCACATCCACAACAGCCAATTAAGGTCCATGTCCCACATTGACCTTATCCTTACGCCAGCGAAATTCCAACCCCACATATCCCACTTTAAAACAACAAAAGTGGAATTCTCTGACCATCGACTGGTCTCAATAACCTACCACCTACCTGTCACAGCTGCTAAGGCCCCACATTGGTGTAAAATCTGCCCCCGAGCTTATGTCGCCAGGATTTTCCATGTGGGTGGAAGTGGCAACTTTGGCAAAAAAGTTTGTTGCACTGTTTTGCGCAGACCCCATTTCCACATGGTCAACTTTCAAAGAAGATACCATCTGCCACTCTCACCACCTCTCCTCCAGATGCTCATGAGCCACATTGGCTGTCATTTCATGCGCTCTGGCATATTTGGTACACCCAGAGTCCAACATCCCAGCTACAGGATACAGCTCTGCATGGGGCTGGAAGTGGGCGGAGGCAGCTGCCCACCTCAACGTGCTCAAAAGGCAACACAAACATCGGGTTTGTGTTCAGTACAGGGCCAAATGCATCACAAAAGGTGACAAGTGCACCACATATTTTTTTAAAAAAATTTTCGCACCACGCCAGAGTGTGGCCTGCACACAGGTGCAAAGATTGAATGATTCCATTGTGGATACACCAGCCAAAGTGGTAATCAGAATACAAAAGTATTACTCCAAGTTGTACCAATCTGATCCAATTCAGCTGGCCAAAGTGGCGGAATTTCTCGACTGATCCCACATCTGCACCATTTTCTGATACCCGGAAATAATGAATTTAGATACTCTGAACGAATTATGGACAGCCATTTGTGGTGCACCAAACTGAAAATGCCCAGGCCTGGATGGCATTCCATATGAATTCTACAAAAAGTACTTCAAATATATATCCCCACTACTGCTGGCCTCACTTAATCAAAGCCTTTTGGAAACGCGCCTCCTGCCAGGAGGACAAGAGTCCTTCACCATCACACTCTTCAAGAAAGGGGACAAGCTAGACTTAGCCAACTGGCGCCCCATTTCTCTAACAAACACAGACACTAAAATTTTAACAAAAATTATGGCTTACCATCTAGGGACTGTAGCATCTGCCGCCATCTCCCCAGAACAATTCGGTTTCATACCCAGAAGGTCAATTTGGGACAACGTGCACTCTGTGGCCAACGCGTGCCAGTCCACAGCCTCTGGGGCACTTGCATTCTTGGACTAACAGAAGGCCTATGATAGAATAAACTGGGAATACCTCAGGGCCTGCCTCCATCAATTCCGCTTACCCCCTCACTTCATCAACTGGGTGATGCTGCTCACAGAATCTGCAACAATGGCAGTACGTGGCCCTGGCTTCCTAACGGAAGTAGTCCGCCCTCAAAGGGGCTTGCGACAAGGGGACCCCCTTAGCCCAATCTTATACAACTTCAGCCTTGACCCACTACTTCAAAATGCGAATACCCAACTTACTGGGGTCCATGTGCCAGGCCAAGCCCCAGTCAAGATGATGGCATTTGCAGATGACTGTGTGGTTGGGGTGTCTAATAATAAAGATGCACGCGCACTTGAAGCTCTCATCCAGGAGTATTTCTGGGTAAGTAATGCTGCACTGAACGCCTTCAAAAACTGAAATCATCCTCCTTGGTCAGTATCATAACTGTTGGGCCCCAGCAAGTAGTTCCCAGCCTGGCCCATCTGCTCGCCCACGTCCACGCCTTACTAACTCAACACACACCGCTCCACTGGTGCTCCCCTTTGTGCCACGTCCTACCATAGGACCAGTACGCCATCTGGGCGTGTGGATGGAGGCAGGCGGATATGCGTCAGCAGTAATGGAGTGCCGTATACTGGACAACGTGACGAAGCGAATCGCCTCCCTCAGAGCCCACCCTACTTCCCTTACTGGCAGGGTCGTTTTGGCCAACTCTATGCTCCTCTCCAAAGTCTGGTTTGGAGCCCACGCCATCCCCTTCTCCCCAAGCTTCTTCAGATCCTTGCATGCCCTGCTGCAAGGATGGCTATGGTCAAACCGCCCTCCGCCAGTACGGTTAGAGGTCATGTTTGGCCTTCATCAGCATGGTGGCATGGGACTGCTTGACTTCAGAGCCCATGCGGCCAAGATCTTGGGTACCTGGATTGTGGCTGTCACCGCCCCTACACTCCCCTCCCAACACTGGTCCCGTGCAGCCTGCTCCAACTTCTCCCGCGCCTTGGGCCTCAACAATCCATCGAACCCCCACTCCCTGATGAAATACCTGGCTTCACACACATCGGTCACAGGTCCTCACGGCACTAAAACCCACTACAAACGAATCCTCCTCTCCATGCGGAGCGGTGAGTGGAGAATTTGTATTAGCGGACATACAACCTGAAGAGGCCGCCCCTCACCCCAGTTCACATAAGAGGTACAGGGGCTACCCATCCAAGAAGGCGTGATCCCCACACGGCCCCATGTCCTATCCAGGGTGGACTACCTGGACATGATGGACATCCCTTACTCCATTGAGACCCAAAAAACTATCTGGAAATACGCACACCATCCTTTGTTGCAGCCTCAAGTCCGTTCCCATGTGTGGCGCTGCCTGAGGCGGGTGTACATATGGCTGAGCGCTCTAACACTTTGCACTCATCCTGCGTCATGTGTGGCCAGTATGGAACGCTGTTCCACCGCCTGGAGAAGTGTCCTACCTCTAAAGTGATATGGCGCGAAGTCCAACGTCTGCTTAGCCAGGATCAAACACATCCCTTCAGTCTGTCAAGAGATATGCTTGCTTTATCAATGGCCTCCCCTCTTCCACCCTCCCTCCGTGCTCTGGTGGTTGCAATCGCCATGTGGACTATCCACATGATTGTCTTGGATGCCATCGCAGGATCCACCCCCACCCTCCCAGAAGCAGTCCACAGATTCCAGTCTCATTTGGTGGACCACTTTCAGGCGTGGATGTTTGGATACCTACCAATATGTCGCTAACAGCTGGTCTCCTCCTGGATCCCAGTTTGACTCATCTAATCAGACCCTTTCCTCCACACGTGTTCAATTGTGGATACGGCCCCTTCACACGTTCCCTCCCCCTCCCCATAGGTGGCGTTCCCGCTGGCAACACGAGATAGCATCTCTTCTCTGGGGTGCCTTCCCTGTTACTAAGTTTTGTCTCTTTCAGGTTGACATTTGGAAGCGTCCATCCCCTGGTCGGCCTTCCTCGCAATAAATTTAAAACTTAAGATTTAAAATAATATATACATTTCTTTCTCATTTCAATCGCTAATTGCAACATATTTGATTCAAGACAGTAAAGTTTGATAATTTATACAGGAGTTATGAGTGTGCACCAAAATTCTGGTAAAGGTTGGGCAAGTGTAATGAGAAGCACAAGGTTGATTCTAAACCGCCTAAAGTTAGAAAATGCCCTGGTGACACTGGTGGGCAAGACAAAAATAAAAAACCCGCAGTAAGTAACTTGACGGTCTTTTTGGAGTGGCAAGCAAAGTGCAACCAGTATATCAAAACTCTGCATTCTCAGCCACTGTTGTCAATGGAGTCTAGATTTTAGTTTTCTTGGATATCAATTTAATGGCTCCATGGAAGAAGTTCTGTAGTGATATACATGTTCATTTCCTAGCTGTTGTTTATGTAGCATCACATAATGACCTGAGGTAGGTTGAACCTAAGATTTGAATCCATACAAGCAGCAGACCCCGCTGCACAGGTGCACTTGGTGGTTAACCTTCTGGAAGGTCAATGGATAGTCAATACAAAGTGCATGTGTTGGACCAAATTGAACCAAAATTGTTATGACTTTTGATTTTCACCCCATGATGGTGAAACGTCAAGTCCTTGTGGGCCATCTTTCATAAGGGATTAGAAATTATGGGGATCTTTACTCTTTCAAGATGCAAAATTCATACTTATTTCTGAACCTAGCATATGCATGGCAAATGCGGTGCTAACCCTTTCACCATAGTTGTGGTAGACTTGACTCAGATTCCACACACCACTTTTCAAAAATTTATGGGCAGGATATCCACCATTTCCACATTATGGTAAACATCGCACCACTCATCTGCACCATTTTGACATGCTTTTAGCCATAAGGCACACACCTTCCCTACTAGAGAGGGCCGCCACCTTAATGAGGTTTTCCCAGAGTCAATGGGGAATGCCAAATCCTAGTATGAGCTTTCAACTGACACCAATGCTACCTTTACTTGGGGCGCACAGGGCTGTTATATCCAGGTTAAGCCTGTGTCCCTGCAGGAGCACAAGAAGGCCAAACAGGATCACAGATCAGTGGCCAAGGCGGCGGCTATGGCAGTGTCCATAATCCTGCATGCCAAGACTTAGGCCAATATTGATTAGCTTCTACATTGGTGGAACAACATTTTGACAACCAATCAGAATGGGCTCACCAACATGCAGACCAACATTTGAGCTTGGTACACCTGTGCCTTCACAATGTGCACTGATTGAATCTGACTCTCCCCACCAAATCTTACCAAGGTTTTTTTACCCATCGATGGTGCACCACAGGAGCACCACAATGTAAATTTCCTTTAAAAGAAAACCAATAAGAAAGACAAATCTTCAAATAAAAATGTCATTACCCCTATAGATGACTATGGTTCTGTTGCTTCAAACACTCACAATCAGACCAAGTTGTGTGTCAAAGAGCGTGGAAAGGCAGGGCCAGTGTGTGACAGATTGGGCCCAGCATGATCTGCACATCAGCCTCATCAATGTTATTTTGGATTCAGCTGCAAATCTGGAGGTCAAGTGTGAGGATTCAGGGCTGGTGGAAGAATGAATTGGGACCAGAATTGAGGGTAAGGATTTGTAGATTTGAGAATCAGGCTAATCCAGCATATCACATGACCAGTGTCTCAAATCTTTTAATTTGTGATTCATTGGGATGCAGGGCTTTTGAGAGCAATGATTTGGATGTCACTGAAAAGACTAAATAAGTAGTACTTTTATTTAAACTATTGCAAATGCTATAAAACGAGGAAAACAAAAAACTGGGCATACAGTTTTGTTTTCTCAAAAAAAAATTACAATAAAACTATCCATATTATTGTTTGCCAAAAAAATTCAAAGTTTATTTTTAGAAAATATATTTCAAAAATCAACCAGAAATGATGAGCTTAATCAACGAGCTGAGCCTGGCGTTGGCTTTGTTTGTGGCCCTGTCATGGAGTCATAAGCTACTGCTTGAATGCAACATCACCATAACCATGGTCAGCAAATAAGTTGCAAACTCTGGTAGTGGCATGCAGGTTCAGAAGTGGTTTTCTGCTGGTTTTTCAGTCATGTGGTCAGTGACATGGCTTGTGCTTTCCAACTCCTTTGTCATATATTGGCGCAAACCCACTTATTACACAGGAGGCTGTTCCTTGCGCTCCTAAGGCATGATGGGGTCTCCTCACTATAGTGACGTTGAACATTACTGAACTCAAGGCCTATCCGTCCCAGGCTATAAAACTGAGTTTCTTTAAAACAATTTACCTGTGGATATCCTGGCAATTTAAGAAACCCATTTTCTGCAAGGTGCCAAAGATACATGGGCAACCATGCTTCTCCCTTCCCATTCTTGGTTGCTACACTGTGGGGTGCTTGAATGGGCAAATAGTAATTTCAAATTTTTATCCAAAATAATCTTTTTGGATGGTTGTGTGCTGGTCATGTCCTTTTTGTGTTGTGATAAAGAGCACACGATAGCTAATGCCTACGCCACAACCTGTGCACAGGTTTGTTGGGAGTTCCTCTCAGCTATGGCTACTCTTCTTCTTTCCTCAAATACCTTTGCTGTTGGTGACCTGAACTGCTGGAATAACCTAACCACTGACCGCAGGCTTTTCCCACTTGCCCCCCTGAAGGGACACGTCAAACTTTATGTCCTAAAAGCCACCTTGGGCCTCAATGACACCATCCCCTGGCACACTCCTTTGTTACCCAACATGTCTCGCCCTCATGTTTTTAATGGGCAGTTGATGTTTGTTCCATATGAATCTCAATCTTTCACCACATAATTTTTGACCCCTAATCTTGCACTTCACCATCACAAAAGTCAACCTTAATGATCACATGATGATTTTGGTGTCCTTTTTTTTTTTTTTTTAGTACTAGATGGTCCCAACCCAAGATGATTTTGGTGTCCTTTAACTTGTCATTTATAGTGGCACAGGCTCCAAGTTGGAGAAAGTTTGTCTGGACAAACTTGCTTTTACAGAGTCTTTGAGATAGATTGCCACTGCAACTTTGACAAAGGAGTAAATTACTCCTTTCTGGGCCAATCTTTCTCCACACGGTCAGCCTTTAAAGCGTATGAAATCTCCCATGCACTCCACTCTCTCATCTCAGAATTCCCAGGATGCCTTGGCCATCATTAAGCGCACTTTAGCAGAGGTGGATAACTTAAAGAGTAATGTGCCTGCTGCAGAATACATCCTTGCTTGGGGTCATAGATGGGATGAAGAATCCACCCATCTAAACAAACTGGCAAGGGAGCACAAGCACCACTTTTGTGTTCAATATAAGGCCAAAACAACTCAGCGGGCAAAATGTGCTCCACTTGCTTCTTCCACCAAATTTTTGCTCCGCGCCAAAGCTTGGCTTGTACACTTGTTTGGTAGCCGGACAATACCATTGCAGAAACACTGTAGGAGTTGTCAGTTGAAATCTATACTATTACTCCAAGCTTTGTGGTCTGACCCAGTTGCTCCTGCCAAAATTGACAACTTCCTTACCATTGCACATATCCTCTGTTTCTTAATATCTGGAGTTGATACATTTGATAACCCACAACAAACAATGGTTTGCTGTTCACAATGCGCCACAAAGGAAATGCCCAGGACCAGATGGGCTTCCTTATGAACTTTATCAAATTATTTTAATAATATATCCCCTCTGCTGCTTGCCTCAATAAACAAATTTCTATTAAAGACCTGCCTCCAACCTGGTGGCCAAGAGGTGTATATGGTGACCTTATTTAAAAGGGAGTTGGGCTGGATCTGGCAAACTGGTGCCCTATCTCTCTCACTAACACTGACACCAAAATTGTTTTAAAATCATGACCAACCGCCTTAGGTGGTTGCTTCTGAGGTGATCTCCCCTGAACAATTTGGCTTTATTCCTAAGAGATCAATATGGGACGATGTCTATGAAGTAGCCAACGTCTGCCAATCACCTGCTACTGGTGCGCTTATGTTCCTAGATCAGCAGAAGCTTATGATCGTGCCAACTGGAACTACCTCAGGGCTTGCCTCCACAAGTTTCACCTCCCTCCCCAGTTCATTAGTCGGGAAATGTTACTTCCTGAGTCAACCACTATGGCAATGCATGGCCCAGGTTTCCAGTTGATTTAGTTTGCCCTCAAAGGAGGCTTTATCAAAGGAACCTTTTTAACCCACTTTTTTATAACTTTAGCATTGACCCGCTCCTCTGTAATGTAAATTATGTCTTAATGTTCATGTGCAAGGCCAGGAATTAGTCAGGATGCTTGCGTTCACTAACAACTGTGTGGTTGGGGTCTCTGGTAACCATGATGCGCGCATACTTGAGGTATCTATTCAGGGATAATTCAGGGTTAGTAATGTGACTCTTGATACCACCAAAATGAAATCACTCTTCTTAGAAAGTACCAAGCTGATGGTCCCCCGCCCCATCAGATCACCGCATTCCACTTAGTTTTTTGGTAGATTGCCCAGGCGGTCAGCCCATTTTGCAACTCCTATACTCCCCTTTGTATCCAGGCCCACCGCTGGTCCGGTGAGCCACCTGGGAGTATGGCTGGAGGTGGGAGATTATGCCACTTCAGTAATGGAGAACTACGTCTTAAACAATGTAACAAAGCGCATCACCTCCCTTAGAGGCTAAAAAATTAGTCTGACGGGCTGGATAGTGCTTTTCATTCTCTGCTCTTATCAAAAGTCTGGTTTGCTGCACAAGCCATCACTTTTTCTTCATCCTTATTTGCTACTCTGTACGCCCTCCTCTAAGGGTGGCTTTGGCTAGGCCACCCTCCACCTGTGCGCCTGGATGTCCTGTTTGACCCACGCCATAGTGATGATATGGATGATCAACTTTGTGGACCATGACTCTAAAATACTTGTCACCTACATTGCACAGGTAACCAACCCCACTCTCTCTACCCATCTATGGTTGTTTGCGGCATGCTCCAACTTTGTCTGTGCTCTTTGCCTTCGTAACCTAGGCCACCCTCACTTTCTACTTAACTATCTAGACTCTCACTCCTCTGCTGCGGGCCTGCATGGGACCCCTGCCCACTTTAAGAGGATTCTCCTGACTATGCGGAGCAGCAAATGGAGTATCAGCATCTGTGACCGCACCTCCCAGAGGGTCGCCCTACTACCCCTTTCACAAAAGCTGTCCATGGGCAAATCATTGTGAAAAATTAATACCCCGTTGTCCACCTCCCATTGACTGTGTTGACTATCTTGAAATGATGGAAATCCCTTTCTCTTTGGACACCCAGAAGGATATTTGGAGTTACGCCCACCATCCTCTATTACAGCCCCAGATTTGCACCCACATATGGAGATGTCTGAAGAGGGTATACCGCACTTCTGAGTGGTTTAACTTCTCTCAGTCTTCATGCATTGTGCGTGGCCAATATTGGTCTTTAGTCCACAACTTGGAAGATTACCCACCATCACAGGCGATTTGGTGTAGTGTTATGCATCTCTTTTGCCAGGGCGCGTACAGGCTTTCACCCTGTCTAATGACATCTTTGCTTTTTCCGTGACATCCCCTATTCACCCCTCTCTCCATGCCTTAATCATGGCAATCATTATGTGGACAATATATACTGTTGTCCTCGGAAATCTCTACTGGCTCTACTCCCACCCTCCATAAAGCTGTTTGTCACTTCCATTCACACCTTATAGTTCACCTCCAAGCCGGATTATTTGGCCCTTTGTCACACCAATGACGATTGTTTCATCCTGGTTACCTGTATGGCTCCTCACCTTGGACCCTTTCCTTTATTTGAGCTCATTATTGGAACAAGCCTCCACTAACACTCCCCCTCTTCTTTCCACTGGCAGTCCCACCGGCAAAAAAGAGGTAGCTTTGGCTTCTCTAAGTGCTTCTTATGTATCTTGGTGTTCCGTTGTTGTGCTTTATTGGAAGTGTCTTTCCAATTATCAGCTTTTACCAAATAAAATTTAAAATGTAAACTATAATATATCTGATGATTTAAATCTAGTTAATCATTCAACAATAGACTTATAATTTTCTAAGAAAACTACATATTGGACGTTATAATAGCCTTTTGAGTTAAAATCTCTTTCTGCTAAGCATCACTTTTCGAAAATCAATTCAGCCTGAAATTTAGCTCCACTAAAGAGATTTACGAAAACTATTAGCAAATATGGCGGGAAACCCCGCAAAAGAACCCGCAGGCTATGCCAAACGAGCCAGCACCACCTCCAAACGAAGCAACCCTCGGTTACCCACCTCAGGGTCAACCAGAATCACCCGCTCTCAAGTAGCAGCCATGAAAGCAGGCACCACCCCCCAACCTGGAGCTACTCCAACTAGCGCCAGTTCACCTGATCGCACTTCTGCAACCTGCACGCCTAACAGCTCTGTGTGTGCTGCCTCCCACCAACCCGCTGGGCCCCCTCCAACCAAGGAGGCCATCACCCACGCTGTTTTAATGGCGTCTGCTCAGTTGAATGCAACTCAGCCCATCCAGACATTCACCTCCCCCATTGTGTCAGCTAATTCAGCCCCATCTATTATTGCTGACACCGTGTTTCTGGCTCCCTCCATGAGGGGCGATACCCAACTACCTGGCCCCCAAATCCTCAGATGTAAGGTTGGATTAGCCGCACATTCTGGTTCACTAAGCACTAAATTGGGACAATCTACTCTTCCCAATGAGGATTCAAATGGTTCGGATTTTGGAACTTCACACCAGTTCCAATCTCACCCGTCCCATTTAACCCCGTAATTGGCACTTCTCAAGTCAGCACTTTATTGCAATATGCTGAAAACGACCAATTCACTAATCAGCCAATGAGTTTTGCCCACGAAATCACAGCAAACACTCGGGTGAATTTACCCAAATAGATTGGGATGGTGATGAAACATCTCCCTCCTCCCAATTGGCTGGAGTTAATTCCAATCTGGATGGGACTCCCCAATTTAGCGAGGCCCAACAATCACCTGGCCCCCAAACCCTCGGATGTAAGGTTGAATTAGCCGCACATTCTGGTTCACTAAGCACCAAATTGGGACAATCTACTCTTCCCAATGGGGATTTAAATGGTTCAGATTTTGGAACTTCACACCAGTTCCAATCTCACCCGTCCCATTTAAGCCCCATAATCGGCACTTCTCAAGTCGGCACTTTATCTCCATATGCTGAAAACGACCAATTCACCAATCAGCCAGTGAGTTTTGCCCACAAAATCACAGCAAATACTCGGGCTGAATTTACCCAAATAGATTGGGATGGTGATGAAACATCTCTCTCCTCCCAACTGGCTGGAGTTAATTCCAATCTGGATGGGCCTCCCCAATTTTGAGGCCCAACAAACCGCCCCTTAATTTAATATGACGCCAGCAACTGCTGTAACATTCCAGAAACAAGGGAACTCCGCAAACTTGTCCAAAATAAACAGCTCACACTCAACCTGCAATTGCAGCCCAAAGCAAACACAAACGTACCAAAGGAGCCACTGGGGCGTGGCAAAAACCTCTGGCACCAACGCTACCCAAAGCTGATCCCCGTGAAGTGGCGTTTATTGCTGATGTTAAGAAGAAATGGGCCGAAACTAGAGCGCAAAAAGCTCTACCTCGCTCAACCACTCTCTCACGCAATTCGCCTTTATTATGGGCATAACCCTGTTGAATTCTATACAGAGGATTACTTCTCATACTTTGCAGCGATTGCGGAGACATTCCCAATTAACACCACCATCCATGAATCAGTGGAGGGCCACTACATCGATGTGGACTTCACTGAAGCTGCCCTTGCTGACCATGCTGCCACCCTCCAGGTCATTATTCCACACGGATCTCTTCGCATCTCACGCTCTCCTGGAGAAAATTTCATGGGTTACTTTTTCCAACCTACCAACGACTGTTGATCCTGAGTCTCTTAAACTGGCACTCCATCGTGGTCTAATGGAGTTTGGGTCTGTTCTTTCAGTGGACTTTAGCGTCCCCTCTTACTATGCTCCCACTCAAAGAGCTCGCACTGCTAGGGCGTCGTTCATCCCCTCCCCCACTGTATCCCATAACATTGAGGTTATTCCTCGTGTGGCGGTAGTTGGGGCATGCCCTGAGATCTTTTTTGTCGACCCTGATCAGGCGCGCCCCCGGTGTTCATGGTGTAACGCCCTTGGACACTTGTATAGTGGCTGCACAGCTCGAAAACAAGCCCTCTTAGCCACCACCCAGGGGCTAAACCAGGCCAAAAACGATCCCACATGGCTGCAGCAGCAATTCCTCAACCCACACAATGGGTTCCCGTTCAAGACCTGTCCCCTGAGGCCTTACGCCTAGCAGTTGAAACAGCTAACCCCACTATTGGTGTGGGATACCTTCGCGCTCATGCCCCCCTTCCAATGGGCACCCCCCTCCAATCTCCCAGAGTCAACTCCCTCTCTCACCAAGCGCAAGGCATCTCCCACAGGGTGCCCCCTCGTCAGCCACCCCCACTCAGGGCTCCGCGGCACCCCCACCAACCTCCACCAGCGATTTATCGCATCAGCCCTCAGCTCCCAATGGAGCTATGCCCACCAGCATGGACTGGCAACTCGCGGCCTGCGGTAGAAGTGCCACCTCAAAGTCATACCCCAACCCCACAGTCCATTTCGCGCGGATCCTTTGAAGTGTTGGAGGAAGTGAATATGGACTCAGACTCATCAAATGGGGACACCGCGGAGGTCACCATTAAGCACCCTCAGGTCCTTCCCCTGCAACGGAGCGGGGGCAGCATCCTAGGCTGGCTTACTGGGTCCTCCGCCCCCCACCCTCTCCTTCCCCTCAGAACCCTCGACGCTCCTCACGGATTGCAGCTAATAGTCAAGCTAAAGGACTCAAAACTAGCCGCCTCACAGCAGCAGGTTTAAGCGCTGGCAACCCCCCAGGATATGGAGGGGAACAGCTATGAGTCCCCATGGCAGCACCTGGCCTGCAATCCATCAACGCAAATGGGTTGCGGGACTTTAAGCGGAGAGCCCGCCTCCTCCGAAACTTCAGGTCAGCACAAATTGACATCGCTGCTGTCCAGGAGCCCCATATCCTCCCCCACGAACAATCTGCATGGAATGAACAGTTTGGAGGCAACTCCTTCTGGACAAACCATGCCGCCCTTTGTTTTGAATCCCCGGGTTAAAACCCATTCTTTTTCACAAAATCTAGGTGGCCGCCTCATACTGGCCAAACTCACCACTCCTGACTTCTCCTTCTTCGCTGCAAGCATCTACCTGCCTAATGCAGGTCAGGAGCAAATCGGCTCTTGGAAGAGCTCTTCCAACTCAATCTCCCACGGAATACAGTCCTCTTAGGAGATTTCAACACAACCATAAGTCGCGTCCGTGACTCTTACCCCCCTGCAGCAAAGGAACGCCCTGGATCAAGTCGCCTCCAGGATTTCCTTCGCCTGGTGGCTTTATAGATGCGCTTCCACCCTCCGCGTCTGGCCTAGGTTGCATGACTAGGATCCAGTATGATGGAGGAGCTTTCCAGTCAGCGTCACGCATAGATATGGCACTGATTGGCCCCCTGCTAATTGGCCGCGTCTCCTCTCCCATCTCTCGTGACAACCATCTGAGTGATCACAGGTCACTCACCGTTGTCCTCACCACCACACACTTAGACCGTCGCGTAGGTTCTGGCCTAGGGTTGCCCCAGCTCTTCTCAACAACCCCTTCACTAAGGAGAAGCTGTCTATGACCATCCGGGAGACTCTCACCTCCCCCACCCCACCTGCTTGACCACAAGGCTAGATGGGCGGTGACCAAGGAGGGCATCACCCGCGTTGCTTACAACTGTGCCAAAGCCCAGATGACTGCAGCTCGCGCCAGAGTCAAAAGGGCGGAAGCCAGAATCAGACATCTAGAGCGAAACTGCCAGCCTTCGCCTTCTCCCAGATGGTTGGAAGACTGGGAAGCGGCGCAGGAAGCACTCCGCTTGGAGCTCACACTTCAGGAAGAACGGGCAGCAAACTTTACAACATCTCGTTACTATGCTCAATGGGAACGCCCCACCCGCTTCTTCTTTCAGAAACAGAAAGCCCGGTCAACAGCGCAGGATATTACTGCACTGAAGATTGGCACTACAACCACTTCAGATAAGGAGGAAATCACGCAGGAACTACACCGCTTCTACTCCAGCCTCTTCCATGCCACCCAGGTGGACCCATCGGACATCCAAGACTTCCTGTGGCGGGCTCCAGAGCCGCCCATTGACCCACGGGCTGATGAGGCTCTACTGGCGCCTATTTCCATCCAGGAGGTGATGGAAACCCTTCTGAAATCCCCACGGCTTAAAGCCCCAGGCCCAGACGGAATACCCTTTGAGGTGTACCTTCTGGAACCTGCAGTGATAGCCAAAACCCTCCGCGACCTCTTCGCTGCACTCTTGGTGAATGGCGAGGTCCTCCCCGACTCCAGAGGCTCAATCACGACCCTCATTCACAAGAAGTCAGACCGTGAGAACCTGGTGAACTGGCGCCCCATAGCGTTGATCAACACAGACCATAAGCTCTTCACGAAGCTTCTGGCCAACCGCATCACCAAATGGGTGTCACCTCGCCTCTCCCCATCCCAGCACGGATTTATTCCGGGGAGGTCGTTATGGGACAACTATAATGACTTTCACGTGACTTTGACTGCTAACTCTCGTAAGGTGAATGGCTTTGTGGCTCTCCTGGATATGGAGAAAGCATATGATCGGGTAGCCTGGAAGTATATTGATGCTTCCCTGGCCCGCTTCCATCTCCCCCCGCAGCTAGGCGCTGGATATCAGCGCTCTATGACCAGCTACACACACCAGAGTCCTGACGCCAATGGGTTTTACAATGGCAGTACCAGTTGGACAAGGTCTCCGGCAAGGGGACCCCTGAGCCCTATCCTTTTTAACATCACCCTTGACCCCATCTTGGCCTCCTTACAGGACAAGCTAACAGGGATTCTGGTCCCAGGTAAAGCCCCCACACGCATTATGGCATTTGCAGATGACACTGCCATTGCATTTGGCTGCCCTGGGGATGTTGCCCTCGCTGCTGTGACCATTGAGAGGTACACCAAGGCGTCCAACGCCATGGTCAACACCTCCAAGACAACAGTTGTACAGGTCGGCTCCCCCACCTTCCCCCACCATTTGGTATTGAACCTGTGCGTAGTACCTTCCGTCACCTGGGCGTTCTCACCAACCAACAAGGAGTTGCGCTAAAAGACAATGAGGACTTGCTCCTCGCAGCAGTTAACTCCTGGATTGCCAGCTGGAACCGGCGGCACATCACCCCCAGGGTCGAGCTCTGATGGCCAATGTGTTCCTCCTCTCCAAAGTCTGGTTCCTAGCGCACGTCTGCCCATTCACAGATGCCTTTTATACGCGGCTCAATGTACTCCTCCGCTGTTGGATCTGGGGCTCAAACCATCCACCAATAGCCCTCTCAACCATTGCCTGACCCTGCAATGAAGGGGGCCTAGGGCTTCTGGAGACGCGATCCCACGCCACCACAATCTTCCTGAAGTTCCTATGGCCGATTGTCTGCTGGGACGCGACCCCCATGCCCCAATGGGCGCCCGCCCTCCGCCAGTCAGTGTCAGCAGCTCTGGGTCTTCCTAGAGCATCTATGACCTCACTAGGGGAGTGGCTCACAAACCACCCAGGCCATCGCCTAAAACCATCCTCATCCCCCTACTGGAACCAGGCTCTCCTTGCCCTGAAACGAGTAGGCGCGCGGATCCACCATGCCTTCCCATACAGAAGGGAAGGCCCTGGCCTCAGCCCACGTCGCCATGCAATTGTGCACAATGGACAAGTTGTCACAACTCGCCTCAACCCCCAAGATCGTCCTCCCATCCGCCCAAGACTCCTTGAGCTCCTCCCTCCCTCCGTGAGATTTGACCTTAAGGAATTGTGGAAGGACGTCTATCACCCCATCCTGTCAGCAAAGGTGTCCAACACCTTATGGAGAGTGCTCCACTGTTCATACAGGACAGGGGACCGGACTGGCCCTACCTTCCAGCACCGAAGCTGCCCCCGCTGTGTGGAGCCTATTGACTCCCACCTCCATCGTTTTTTCACCTGTCCAGGTGTCGCCGCATTTTGGCCAAAGGCCCGCGCGCTCCTCCATGCTCAGCCCTGGTCTGGACACCCTGTGCAAGACCTCATGTTTGAGCAGACATTGCCTGGTTGCCACCGACCCCTCCGTGTCCTCGCCTATGCCACAGCCATCTGGACCATCCATAACTCCTTCCTTCATGCTGCCTTTGACCAGCAGGTGTGGACCCTTCCACACATGATCACCCACTTTCAGGTACACTTTGAGATGGCCCTGAAGGTCTGCACTATGTCGCCAACCCTCCCCCGCTCAGTTGTCACTGCAGCACGGCTCTGGCGCGCAAACCCCCTCCCTTTCTCAATGCCTCCTCCTCCCCTTCCCTCGCCTCAGGCTCTTAGGAGCCCAGGCGTAATTCAATAAACATCGATGAATCCCCCCCCTTGGGTTGGGACCATCTAGTACTAAAAAATAGCCTTTTGAGTTGTTATTTATAAACCTAATTTTGCTAAATAAGACTGTTTGTTATTTTAACTTGTTTTTACAATTTTTGCTTTAGTACATCCATTTCAGTATTAGGATGATGTAGTGGACAACTCATTCATTTCAGGCAAAATTTCTCTCTTTTGTGAATTGTGTAGACAGTGTAATATATAACAGCATTTAAAGTCTGCAAAAGTACTTGTATCTGCTTAAAGGTCTACCTAAATATCCTTTTGATCTGATATAACTATTTTTGATGAGATGCTTTTAAGTTGTTTCTATGGAGAGTTAAATTTAATATTTTAGGTAATAGTATAACTTTTAGTTTCTCTCTGCTACGACTATATTTCTGGAGTACTGGTATAATAGTATATACTAACAGTATTTATTGATGATAAACATGTACTAGCAGAGCTAAGTAGCTAGCAATAATAGACTACATTAGGCATCAAAAATTGAGGTTACCATCTGTTGAAACCTTTAGGTACAGCACTATCTTAATAACTAAGATTGTATTACCAAAAAATTAAAATTTATTTAAGGTACGCTGACCAGGGGATGAATTTACCAAAACAGAAACTCCAACAAAACAAACAAAAATATGAATCAACCGCCCAAAGTGATTAGCGAGACACAAAAAAGGATGAAAAATTAATCTAACAGGTGGCAAAGTAGTGAGCCGCTTATCCCATCATGGCGGAGGGGGAGGGGGATCAGGCGGATTATCACATTCAGTTGCAATTACTGCTACAGCATTGAAGAGGCAGACCAATGCTGATAGCAAGGGGGTTGGGGCATCTGCAGGATGAGGGTTAAGGTGAAGCGGATAATCATTGAGACTGACACTGTTAATTTGGGCCTGGAGCATAGCCTCCATGAGTTTGGCAATATAGTGTTCATCTTGGATGCAGGTGTCAATGCTGGGCAAATTTTGCAATGTTGGCTCTTGTGATGCATGTGGATGAAGAAAATTCTGCTAGTTCAGCGACATACTTGACAGCTGTGACAGCAATTTCAGCTAGGCGTAAGATTTCCTCTTTTTGAAACTACAGGGAAATTGGGGGGAACGTGGTGTCATACAGCATTTCTTTAAATTCAGCGACAGAGGCTGCCACAGCTTTGCAGAGATGGCAACTTTTGGGTGAAGCCATCACAGCCTCGGCTAACTGATGGTCACTCAGGAAAGGGGTAGCAGTGGGTTTTGGGATATATTTTTTGGATGGGAATGGCGCATCAAAGCCTGAATTCAGATAAGGTTTCAAATTAATTAGTAAGTCTGGAGGTGGGACAATTTTCACCAGATTCAATTACTTCATTCAATAAGTCCCAGGGATTTTGGTTGAGTAGGATTGATTCAGTGATACATGGCTTGGGTTGGATATGTTTTGGGGCAAAATTGTTTGGATTGAATTTGGGTCCAAACCTGCGCCTGATTGGTTGGCATGAGCGTAAATTGGCTGGCTTGGGCTTGGGTTAGTAGTTTATGCATCTGACTCAATGAGCACATGGCCTATGTGGGGTGGGGGCAGCCAAAATCCTCATTCAAACGCTTTTGGTGTGGCCACATGGGCAGAGTTGGCAGTGTTCGCATGGTTAGAATTGTAACAACAAACTTTCTTTTTATGGTCCAAATCATGGCATAAAGGGCAAATTGTGCAACTGTTGCCAGTACAAGCCCACAATAGATGGTCATGGGCAGATGGGATATAAACATGCGGTGGGATGTGCAGGGCCATGTTTAGCTGATGGGAAGTAATAGTGGCCATTGCCTAAGGTGCCGCTAGGCGCTTAGAACCACTTGAGACAAGGAATTGGAGGATGGGGTTTGTGCCATAAGTGGACAGACCCGTCATCAACTCCCCATATAGTGTTTGAGGGGAAAGGTGTGAGGGAAGGTTTGTAAAGGTCACCACAAATGTGGTATCATTGTAGAGATGAGTTCAGGTGGTAGTAATGGGTGTTTTTTTTGTAAATTAAGGGCGTTGCTGCTGCAGCGACTGCATACTCTTCTGTGGGGAAGCCAACATCAAAATAGCCTTATAAGGGCGGAAGTCAATAGAACCTACTGGAGCAAAGGTGGCCGTTGCCAGTTCAATAATTGCTTTGTTGGCATATGGGAAGAGACGTCTATATTTGACATGGAGGCAAAAGTGGATATTAGATTGAGGTAGGGCTAGGGGGTGGAGGTGTGTTGGGTGGACTTGTGCGAGGTGCAGTGGTAAGTCCCTTGGAGGGACAAATTGTCCAGATGAATTTGGCAGGCTGGATGAGTCAGTCCGCACACGTTTGCCTGCTAGGCGGTAAAGGCTAGCAGGTGGAGCACCGCTGCCCCACACTGGGACAGCAGGTGGTGGATCCGAGGACATAAATGGAAAACTGATGTGGTATAGGTGGAGATGGAAAATTAATGGTTACTTTTTATAAAAATCGCTAAAAAGTTGTGATTGTATTATTGCATCCTGATAAGTTAATACATATTTCATAACTATTGGTAATAAACAATGCAATAATCTGACTTTTGCAGCAGTAATTACTACTATGCTCTTGGGTAACCAAAGACTACAGCTAATAAAGTAGTTTTTACATGGCAGCATATAATATATTGTTACCTTAAAGTTGTTGGTCATCCATGTCTTGATCTAAATTCGTGACCTAGCACCTGGTAACACCTCATTAGCTGTTATTATAACTCACAATAACATCTCTATACACATAGTATTCCAGAGGGTGATTATGACTTTAACTAAGCTAGGCACTTAGTCTTTGCACATTATATTTAACAGTGAGCAAATTTAAATTGTTTTTTTTGCATCCTATAATAGTTCTCCCTACTTCATTTTGTAACTTGCTACCCTACTCTAACAACAAAGTTTGTAAGTTAGTAACCATGGCTCTGACTGTCACAGTTAGTGACATTTTACCTGGGGGAGACCACCCATCCAAGGCCGAGTAACTGAAGCCAGTGAAACAAATCCAGGACCCTTGAGGGGCACCAATGACCGCTCTAAGATCATTGACTGCAAATAAGCTCTTTCTCTGCCAGTCAGCCCTAAGAAAATAGCACCAAAATGCCTGAAAATCTGGTGGAAATTGGTTCAAAAATACAGAAAATCAACAGATATGATTTAACAGTATTCAGCTATGTTTGTAATTAGAAATTTTACTGTTAGGTGAAAACTTTTTAGCTTGGATCAGTTTTCATTGATCACTTTTTATTATCGTGAATTCCCCTTATCTTGAAATCGATGTTAAAATTTCTGTGCTTTTTTAAGATATTTAGATAATTTGAAATAAAGCTTTTGACTATTTTTGCCTAAGTATTCCACTATTTCTAGGGACTTTTTTAATATCAAACTGTAGCTAAACCTAACTCAATGGATGGACTTGATTTAAGGCTTTGACCCAACCCTCCTGTAGTATGCAAAACCAGCACCTTCACCGCAACCTATTCCACCAAGTCTTTTTTTTAGTACTAGATGGTCCCAACCCGAGGGGGGATTCATTGATGCTTATTGAATTACGCCTGGGCTCCTAAGAGCCTGAGGCGAGGGAAGGGAGGGAGGAGGCATCGAGAAAGGGAGGGGGGTTTGCGCACCAGAGCCGTGCTGCAGTGACAACTGAGCGGGGGAGGGTTGGCGACATAGTGCAGACCTTCAGGGCCATCTCAAAGTGTACCTGAAAGTGGGTGATCATGTGTGGAAGGGTCCACACCTGCTGGTCAAAGGCAGCACAAAGGAAGGAGTTATGGATAATCCAGATGGCTGTGGCATAGGCGAGGACACGGAGGGGTCGGTGGCAATCAGACAATGTCTGCTCAAACATGAGGTCTTGCACAGGGTGTCCAAACCAGGGCTGAGCATGGAGGAGCGCGTGGCCTTTGGCCAAAATGCGGCGACACCTGGACAGGTGAAAAAACGATGGAGGTGGGAGTCAATAGGCTCCACACAGCGTGGGCAGTTTCAGTGCTGGAAGGTAGGGCCAGTCTGGTCCCCTATCCTGTATGAACAGTGGAGCACCCTCCATAAGGTGTTGGACACCTTTGCTGACAGGATGGGGTGATAGACGTCCTTCCACAATTCCTTAAGGTCAAATCTCACGGAGGGAGGGAGGAGCTCAAGGAGTCTTGGGCGGATGGGAGGACGATCTTGGGGGTTGAGGCGAGTTGTGACAACTTGTCCATTGTGCACAACTGCATGGCGACAGGGCTGAGGCCAGGGCCTTCCCTTCTATATGGGAAGGCATGGTGGATCCGCGCGCCTACTCGTTTCAGGGCAAGGAGAGCCTGGTTCCAGTTGGGGGATGAGGATGGTTTCAGGCGATGGCCTGGGTGGTTTGTGAGCCACTCCCCTAATGAGGTCAGAGATGCTCTAGGAAGACCCAGAGCTGCTGACACTGACTGGCGGAGGGCGGGCGCCCATTGGGGCATGGGGGTCGCGTCCCAGCAGACAATCGGCCATAGGAACTTCAGGAAGATTGTGGTGGCGTGGGATCGCGTGTCCAGAAGCCCTAGGCCCCCTTCATTGCAGGGTCAGGCAATGGTTGAGAGGGCCATTGGTGGATGGTTTGAGCCCCAGATCCAACAGCGGAGGAGTACATTGAGCCGCGTATAAAAGGCATCTATGAATGGGCAGACGTGCGCTAGGAACCAGACTTTGGAGAGGAGGAACACATTGGCCATCAGAGCTCGACCCTGGGGGTGATGTGCCGCCGGTTCCAGCTGGCAATCCAGGAGTTAACTGCTGCGAGGAGCAAGTCCTCATTGTCTTTTAGCGCAACTCCTTGTTGGTTGGTGAGAACGCCCAGGTGACGGAAGGTACTACGCACAGGTTCAATACCAAATGGTGGGGGGAAGGTGGGGGAGCCGACCTGTACAACTGTTGTCTTGGAGGTGTTGACCATGGCGTTGGACGCCTTGGTGTACCTCTCAATGGTCACAGCAGCGAGGGCAACATCCCCAGGGCAGCCAAATGCAATGGCAGTGTCATCTGCAAATGCCATAATGCGTGTGGGGGCTTTACCTGGGACCAGAATCCCTGTTAGCTTGTCCTGTAAGGAGGCCAAGATGGGGTCAAGGGTGATGTTAAAAAGGATAGGGCTCAGGGGGTCCCCTTGCCGGAGACCTTGTCCAACTGGTACTGCCATTGTAAAACCCATTGGCGTCAGGACTCTGGTGTAGAGCTGGTCATAGAGCGCTGATATCCAGCGCCTAGCTGCGGGGGGAGATGGAAGCGGGCCAGGGAAGCATCAATATACTTCCAGGCTACCCGATCATATGCTTTCTCCATATCCAGGAGAGCCACAAAGCCATTCACCTTACGAGAGTTAGCAGTCAAAGTCACGTGAAAGTCATTATAGTTGTCCCATAACGACCTCCCCGGAATAAATCCGTGCTGGGATGGGGAGAGGCGAGGTGACACCCATTTGGTGATGCGGTTGGCCAGAAGCTTCGTGAAGAGCTTATGGTCTGTGTTGATCAACGCTATGGGGCGCCAGTTCACCAGGTTCTCACGGTCTGACTTCTTGTGAATGAGGGTCGTGATTGAGCCTCTGGAGTCGGGGAGGACCTCGCCATTCACCAAGAGTTTGGCGAAGAGGTCGCGGAGGGTTCTGGCTATCACTGCAGGTTCCAGAAGGTACACCTCAAAGGGTATTCCATCTGGGCCTGGGGCTTTAAGCCGTGGGGATTTAAGAAGGGTTTTCATCACCTCCTGGATGGAAATAGGCGCCAGTAGAGCCTCATCAGCCCGTGGGTCAATGGGCGGCTCTGGAGCCCACCACAGGAAGTCTTGGATGTCCGATGGGTCCACCTGGGTGGCATGGAAGAGGCTGGAGTAGAAGCGGTGTAGTTCCTGCGTGATTTCCTCCTTATCCGAAGTGGTTGTAGTGCCAATCTTCAGTGCATTGATATCCTGCGCTGTTGACCGGGCTTTCTGTTTCTGAAAGAAGAAGCGGGTGGGGCGTTCCCACTGAGCATAGTAACGAGATGTTGTAAAGTTTGCTGCCCGTTATTCCTGCAGTGTGAGCTCGAGCGGAGTGCTTCCTGCGCCGCTTCCCAGTCTTCCAACCATCTGGGAGAGGGCGAAGGCTGCCAGTTTCGCTCCAGATGTCTAATTCTGGCTTCCGCCCTTTTGACTCTGGCGCGAGCTGCAGTCATCTGGGCTTTGGCACAGTTGTAAGCAACGCGGGTGATGCCCTCCTTGGTCACCGCCCATCTAGCCTTGTGGTCAAGCAGTTGGGGTGGGGGGAGGTGAGAGTCTCCCGGATGGTCATAGACAGCTTCTCCTTAGTGAAGGAGTTGTTGAGAAGAGCTGGGGCAACCCTAGGCCAGAACCTACGCGACGGTCTAAGTGTGGTGAGGACAACGGTGAGTGACCTGTGATCACTCAGATGGTTGTCACGAGAGATGGGAGAGGAGACGCGACCAATTATCAGGGGGCCAATCAGTGCCATATCTATGCGTGACGCTGACTGGAAAGCTCCTCCATCATACTGGATCCTAGTCATGCAGCCTAGGCCAGACGCAGAGGGTGGAAGCGCATCTATAAAGCCACTCAGGCGAAGGAAATCCTGGAGGCGACTTGATCCAGGGCGTTCCTTTGCTGCAGGGGGGTAAGAGTCACGGACGCGACTTATGTTTGTGTTGAAATCTCCCAAGAGAACTGTATTCCGTGGGAAATTGAGTTGGAAGAGCTCTTCCAAGAGCCGATTTTGCTCCTGACCTGCATTAGGCAGGTAGATGCTTGCAGCGAAGAAGAAGAAGTCAGGAGTAGTGAGTTTGGCCAGTATGAGGCGGCCACCTAGATATTGTGAAAAAAATGGGTTTTAACATGGGGATTCAAAACAATAAGGGCGGCATGGATTGTCCAGAAGGAGTTGCCTCCAAACTGTTCATTCCATGCAGATTGTTCGTGGGGGAGGATATGGGGCTCCTGGACAGCAGAGATGTCAATTTATGCTGACCTGAAGTTGCGGAGGAGGCGGGCTCTCCGCTTAAAGTCCCGCAACCCATTTGCGTTGATGGATTGCAGGTCCATGGTGCTGCCATGGGGACTCATAGCTGTTCCCCTCCATGTCCTGGGGGGTTGCCAGCGCTCAAACCTGATGCTGTGAGGCGGCTAGTTTTGAGTCCTTTAGCTTAACTATTGGCTGAAATCCGTGAGGAGCGTCGAGGGTTCTGAGGGGAAGGAGAGGGTGGGGGGCGGAGGACCCAGTAAGCCAGCCTAGGATGCTGCCCCCACTCCGTTTCACGGGAAGGACCTGAGGGTGCTCAATGGTGACCTCCGCGGTGTCCCCATTTGATGAGTCTGAGTCCATATTCACTTCCTCCAACACTGCAAAGGATCCGCGCGAAATGGACTGTGGAGTTGGGGGTAGGACACTTTGAGGTGGCACTTCTACTGCAGGCCGCGGGTTGCCAGTCCATGCTGGTGGGCATAGCTCCATTAGGAGCAGAGGGTTGATGCGATAAATCGCTGGTGGAGGTTGGTGGGGGTGCCGCGGAGCCAGAGTAGGGGTGGCTGATGAGGGGCACCCTGTAGGAGATTCCTTGCGCTTGGTGAGAGAGGGAGTTGACTCTGGGAGATTGAGGGGGTGCCCACTGGAAGGGGGGCATGAGCGCGAAGGTATCCCATACCAATAGTGGGGTTAGCTGTTTTAACTGCTAGGCGTAAGGCCTCAGGGGACAGGTCTTGAACGGGAACCCATTGTGTGGGTTGAGGAATTGCTGCTGCAGCCATGTGGGATCGTTTTTGGCCTGGTTTAGGCCCCTGGGTGGTGGCTAAGAGGGCTTGTTTTCGAGCTGTGCAGCCACTATACAAGTGTCCAAGGGCGTTACACCATGAACACCGGGGGCGCGCCTGATCAGGGTCGACAAAAAAGATCTCAGGGCATGCCCCAACTACCGCCACACGAGGAATAACCCAATGTTATGGGATACAGTGGGGGAGGGGATGAACGACGCCCTAGCAGTGCGAGCTCTTTGAGTGGGAGCATAGTAAGAGGGGACGCTAAAGTCCACTGAAAGAACAGACCCAAACTCCATTAGACCACGATGGAGTGCCAGTTTAAGAGACTCAGGATCAACAGTCGTTGGTAGGTTGGAAAAAGTAACCCATGAAATTTTCTCCAGGTGAGAGCGTGTGTGGGAGATGCGAAGAGATCCACGTGGAATAATGACCTGGAGGGTGGCAGCATGGTCAGCAAGGGCAGCTTCAGTGAAGCCCACATCAATGTAGTGGCCCTCCACTGATTCATGGATGGTGGTGTTAATTGGGAATGTCTCCGCAATCGCTGCAAAGTATGAGAAGTAATCCTCCATATAGAATTCAACAGGGTTATGCCCATAATAAAGGCGAATTGCATGGGAGAGGGTTGAGCGAGGTAGAGCTTTTTGTGCTTTAGTTTCGGCCCATTTTTTCTTAACATCAGCAATAAACGCCACTTCACGGGGATCAGCTTTGGGTAGCGTTGGTGCCAGAGGCTTTTGCCACGCCCCAGTGGCTCCTTTGGTACGTTTGTGTTTGCTTTGGGCTGCAATCGCAGGTTGAGTGTGAACTATTGGTTTGAACAAGTTTGCAGAGTTCCCTTGTTGCTGGAATGTTACAGCAGTTGCTGGCGTCATATTAAATTGAGGGGCTGATTGTTGGGCCTCGCTAAATTGGGGAGTCCCATCCAGATTGGAATTAACTCCAGCCAATTGGGAGGAGGGCGATGTTTCATCACCATCCCAATCTATTTGGGTAAATTCAGCCCGAGTATTTGCTGTGATTTTGTGGGCAAAACTCACTGGCTGATTGGTGAATTAGTCGTTTTCAGCATATGGAGATAAAGTGCCGACTTGAGAAGTGCCAATTACGGGGTTTAAATGGGATGGGTGAGATTGGAACTGGTGTAAAGTTCCAAAATTCGAACCATTTGAATCCTCATTGGGAAGAGTAGATTGTCCCAATTTGGTGCTTAGTGAACCAGAATGTGCGGCTAATCCAACCTTACATCTGAGAGTTTGGGGGCCAGGTAGCTGGGTATCGCCCCTCATGGAAGGAGCCAGAAACACGGCGTCAGCAATAATAGATGGGGCTGAATTAGCTGACACAATGGGGGAGGTAATTTTGGGATGGGCTGAGTTGCATTCAACTGAGCAGACGCCATTAAAACAGCGTGGGTGATGGCCTCCTCGGTTGGAGGGGGCCCAGCGGGTTGGTGGGAGGCAGCGCACACAGAGCTGTTAGGCATGCAGGTTGCAGAAGTGCGATCAGGTGAACTGGAGCTAGTTGAAGTAGCTCCAGGTTGGGGGGTGGTGCCTGCTTTCATGGCTGCTGCTTGAGAGCGGGTGATTCTGGTTGACCCTGGGGTGGGTAACTGAGGGTTGCTTCGTTTGGAGGTGGTGCTGGCTCGTTTGGAAGAGCCTGCGGTTTCTTTTGCGGGGTTTCCCACCATATTTGCTAATAGTTTTTGTAAATCTCTTTAGTGGAGCTAAATTTCAGGCTGAATTGATTTTCGAAAAGTGATGCTTAGCAAAAGGAGAAGTTTCCACCAAGTCTTCAATGACTCATTTAACTAAATTCTGCTGTAATATTTATCCAAAATCCCTCAACTCTCAGGAGCTTCTCTCTCTGAGTATTTGTATCAGTTTCGTACGCATTGAAATTCAAAATATATAAGGAACACACTGGAGATAACCTAGGATATTGCTTCTTGTTTCTTGGAAATTTTGTCCTCTTTTGGCACCTTTTTTTCCTGGCACATTACCCTGTGCAACCTCCTGCGCTCCATTTTCCTTGACACAGATATAACAACATATAGTATGCTTTACATTATTATATCAAGACTTTATAATTCATGTATGTTGTTTGTGTTGCAATCAGAATAGGACGCTAGGATGAATGTATGCATGAATATAATAGCATTAGTGTTACCATTATATCTGCTAAAGCTACATACAAACACTCTAATTCTGCCAAATGTGCATCAAATGACTTTATTGGTAGGCAGTAATGTTTTAGTCTCTCAATTTTATTCAGTTACACTATTGATTCTGTTTGCATACTATTGCTAATGAATGCTTCTAGGTTCAACAAGAAGACTCCTCATGTTATGCTTGTTGCAGACCCTAGTAGAGTGATAGTATCTGACATAATTAAGTAGATCATAGTTTTAGAATTAGTCATAGATTCTGACCATGTAATTGTTATGACTGGCTATGACTTCATGAAATACCTGTGGATTGACTCTGAACAGAATTACTTAATACTTTTATAGGCATTATGATATAACCGCTTTTCTTTTCAATTACTATCACATTTAGTAATATGATAAATTTAAACAGTACAATTTGACAATCAATACCAGATGAGATGAGTATGAGTAATAAGGCAAAGAGTTGGGCAAACGCGGTAAAGGGCATCAGACCCAGACTTGCACCGCCCAAAGGTACCAAGCGTACAGGTACAAATTAAAATATCAGTAAAAACAAAAAACCTGAAGTGGTGCCCCATACAGGTTTCGTTAATTTCTTTTTGGTAAAATACTGCAGTTATATGGAAGTATCCCACTCGCAACCACTGTCAGCGGTGAAACATGGGATATGAGTTTTCCTGAGAGGAGAATCACTGACAATGTGTAAAAATTTTGGTGAAGCCCAACTTAAATTTTTCCTGCACACAGTGTACTTAACAACCCATACTATCCGCAAAGGTTGGGTAGACCTTAGGTTCAAAACTGAAGAAGAAGCAAATGAAGAAGAAAAGGTCAGAGTTGTACTCAATTTTTCTGATGGTCAGCATTTGGTATCAACCAAATGCACATGTTGGACAGAATTTAAAGTTATTTTCATAATGTTTGACTACCTTCTGACTACACTGGAGCGCACAGTAGTTGAAAGACATCTCTGAGAAGGCTTGGAAGCCTATGGAGATATTAAACAATTTGAGATGCAAAGATTCCAGCTGATGCCAACCTTTAGCACTGGGAATTCAATTTCAATTATTTCCTCAAATCAGGAGGTAGTGGAGGATATTACAAAAATTACTCACATCATATACTTCACCATTGATGGGAAAAAAATCCCAACTGTTCCATGCAACAGTGTAGAGCACACCCCCATATG
>JAKSZP010014847.1:0-85459 GCA_022478985.1 Massospora cicadina
TGATATGGAGCCAGGAAATGTGATACCACGAAGTGGTGGTGCAACAACAGGGTGAGGAGTATCCCAACGACAAACCACACTGAACCCATTCCCAACTCAGTGGTTCTAGCTGCTAGAGGTGGGATTACTGGGATAGTTTTGACGAGATTCTTGGCTTGAGAGGCCATCTCATTGGGGGCAATAAGGAGATGGATTCTTTCTTTCCATTGATGGACATAGGGCCATAAGATCCCCATGTATTGTTGCTGGAAGTTCATAAGAGCGGGGTTGTAAAGCCAAAAGTGTCAGACTCGCTGGGCCCAATTGGTGATGGAGGGAGCCATAGTGACCAAAAGAATTGGTAAAGCCCACCCAGAGTGTGGGGTGACAGGCCACCAGGGAAATGCCATCTGGGATGCGGTCAGAATGGGAATATAAAATTTTGTTTTTTTTGTAAAATTTTTATTTGGAAAGGAAAGTAAGAAAATTAACCAACAATTTTCTCAGTGCCATGCAACTAATTAAATAGTGGTTGATTGGGTAGTGACAGGATGGGATCAGGGCCCATAACTTGACCTAACTGGCGAATTGTTCAGGAATGGGCAGGTTTATTCTTTGGGAACTGACATCGCAAAATTTAACGGCAGGCTGAGTCTCTGTCAGTATGACCTCAAACGTCCAAACCAGGGCTCAACTATGTTTCCAATGGTTAGCATGACGGCGTTTGGCCTGATGGGTGACGTGAATCCCCCAAGGCCATCCCATATAGGGATGGGTCCATTTGGTTGGGAACAAGTTCGGGATGGCCAACCTGCCTGCACTTAGTCATTTAACCGTTCATTTGGTCAATAGCAGCACATTGGGCGCAACACCCAAATTACTATCAGAGGGCTTTAAACCCTCATCAATGGCGCCCAATATTTGTTCTACTGGTTTAGTGATTGAATTGGAACCATTGGGCAATCCAGCTGATATCTCATTCTTCATAATTTTACAGCCATTCAAATTTTGGGCATCAGCCAGATTGCCAGCCAAATTAGATCCAACCAATTTCAATTTGGTAATCTTGGCACAGATTTAACTAATTCCCCACAACAGTTCTGCTGAGGTAAGTGTGGGTATTAGGGGTGGGATCCGAAGTAGACGAGCTGTCACCCATCACTCATCTACCACGTGAGCGAGATCGCCCTGAGTGATGAGAGGTACCACCCTCCTCTTTGGTGTCTTTTTATTTGGTAATTGGAAGATGGCCTGATCGAGAGCCAAAGGACGTTCCCCAAGACTTACACTGGCCTCTTGTTACTACACCTTCAGGAGTGAATGTTTTTAAGGGCCTAGGGGGCCAAAAGGTCTCAAAGAACATGAGGGACCCAAAGGACCTAAAGGTCCCCATGGGCCTCAAGGGCCCTCTGGCCCCATAGCACCTTCTCACAGAGATATTGACAACTCTTGGCGAAATGATGTTTTGGCAGCCCTAGCTACTTTACACAATAAAATCTAGAATGTAGCCCAGGGATCTAAACTTTGAATAGACAAAGTCCCTCTCAACCCTAGGGTCTCCATTGAGGAATTTTCAGACGAGATGGATGATTTTAGCGCCTTAACCAAGCTTACTGATAGCCACATCTCTCATCTTGAACAAACCTTTCATGGGGTTGTGACCTATTTGGCCACCTTTGAGAGTCAACTTCTCCTTTAGGGCGCTGGTATTCAAACTCAAAAGAGTAGCTTGCTCATAAGGATTATATCTCCTCCCTCAACTGAAACTGGGATGATATCCAAGAGGACCTCGAGGACCTAAGCTGAAGGGTGGTCCAGAAGGTCTCATGCAACTATGTGGAGACTGAGATCTCTGAGCCTGCACCAATTTCTGGCATTAAAATCTTCTGCACTCCTCTTGTAACTAACTTTATGCCAAGTTTTAGAAAGAGGTTCACCTCTGGCTAGAAAAGCATGCTCTTTCCTTTATAGCTATGAGAGTTCCATAGAGAAGGCCACTAACCAGCAAAAAGTAAAGCATATCCACTCCTGCCTTAACAGCACTTCTTGGTGGATCATGACCCACCACTTGAAGGAATGTAACACCTGGTAGCAGGTCCATATGGCCTTAATCCAAGAATTTGGCAGCAATTAAACCATGGCCAATCAAAAAATACGCACCTATGGGTATCCGCCTGAATAAAGGGGAAAGCCCCATGGATTTTGCCAGCTTTTTCTACGCTCAAGCGCAACCCTTATGTAAAACTTTAAAAGAATTGATTATTATCATCCAATAACCCCTATAAACGTAAGACTTTCACAGGTTTGGTTTTTTTGCAATTTGTCCGCGTTGTATTGTTGTTGATATAATTGGTTGATGATAGTATGATGACTATTATCCGTAGTTGAATGGAAGACCTAGAACTTAGCTCAACGCTCAGCTAATATTTCCGCTTGAAATACTTGTGATGTCCTAAAATAGGGATTCGTTCCCTCATACCATACAGCCTGATCTCTTTGATTTTCATTGACGGCTTCTCCAGTTTGAAACACAGTCATCAGCAATCCCCAATTTGATTCCTCTTCTTCTCTGGATCCCCACTCAGATCCTTACTCTTTTACTTAAAGAGTCTCCCAATTATCGCACACATCAATAATATCCTTGATAAAGAATAGAACAAATGAAAGCTGCTTGAGTTTTACTACACTGGTATATCTACTATATACTGTATTGATTGTATAAACTGTTTTTATTATAAGTGAATTTTTGGGAATTTATAGTGGGGATTCAGCCATCTAACCCCCAGTTGACACCTCTTCAATGAAATGGCAGCCATTTCCATTGAATCACCCATACTTGTCTCAGCAGCAATAGTCTTCCCCATCCTGGATAGGATTCTATTGTTGGACATTCTCATGACCTAAAACAGAAAGAGTTGGAAAAGTGTTCTAAATGTTTTTCCTCTCGATCCAAGTGAACCAACCATATTTGGCTAGCGACCTGCTTAGGTAACGGGACTTATTACCACTAAGGCAGGTCATAAATTAACTGATCAATTTGATAGTTGCAAGTGGCATCACTCACCTCGCAACTTACTACTTACAATTTCAATCAGTGGTGATAATACCTGACTGATCTAATTGGTACACCTGATAGCTAATCAACTATCAGATGCCCCTATTTCGTCGGCAACTCTGCCTGACAAGATCTTAAGCATTTTTCTGGATCAATCCTCGATGGATCCAACCAGGCGAATATCCTAAAATCCCCCAAAAATAGTTACCCTGAAATCAGGGTCAACCAATTTCCAATTCACCTCGCATTAGGGAATTATCCCAAGCAATTCCTGGTAATCTAGCCAGCTGGGAATATGGGCAAAAACCCTAACACCTTGGTTATTACCAATTGCATTACCTTATATGACGCCATTACTGCTGTGATCTCCAAGTTAGTATCCTATCCCAAGGTTCAAATGCATAAGATTGGCCAAAAGAAAGGTTTCACATGCATTCAATAAATTAAGGAAGCAATTAACGAGATCCCTGCATTGACCCTGCACTCCAAGGCTACCTCTTCGTTTTCCTACAACCATCCTTAGGTCCATGTGGTCAAAAACCAGAAGAATCCTTGACACTGATGCACCTACTGTAATGGCTTCTGACACAGCGCTAAGACCTGCTGGAAACATCTTGTCAAGGAGGCTAAAAAGGCCATCAGCATGAAGGATGAGGCGCTTCATTATGACATCCCCAACTCTGCTCAAGAATCGTCCATGATCCCTGAACGAACCTGGAGCTATTTTACTGAAGAAGAAGTTTCAGTGCCTGTTTACAATAAAGAAATTGATACTGCTTACTCTTCTGATGAATCTCCCATGTTTCTCACGCTATCTCCCCGGTTCATAAGTCTAATTACCCACATCACTGTTTAAGTTCAAGTGATTTAGTTTCTCGCCATAGGTGACAGTGGTTACCCTGTAAATGTTATATCCTCCAAGTTGATGAACTATATTAAGATCACTCCAGACTTTCCACATTATATGGAGTATTGCACTACTGACCCGCAATTTTTCAATCTATAGGGGTTAATCTTACCTACCTATCCTATTTGGGAAGCTCTCTGTAAATACCCTCGCCATCGCACTAAATATCTCAGCTATGACCTCCTTCTTGGGACTCAGTTTATCCGAGATTACTCAACAATGGTACATTATAATGAAAGATATTTATCTCTACTTAACCATCAGGTCTTCCTAAAATTTAAAACTTCTTGCAACACTAAGACGGGGTTCAAGGCCCAAGCTTTCCTAGAGAGTGAGAGTCGAATTGTCTAACTCAAATATCACTTAAGGGGCTCTCAGGTCTGGCTGCCCCACCTGCTGTTGATGGACAAGAAGGCATGCCGATCTACTTATTTAGGGCGACCACTATACTATTGAAGTCCCAAATCATTGTAAACACCCAGGTCCATGTTAAGATCCCCTCCAGATACCTGCTGGAAATCTGAGGCCTAGATAACCTGTCTACTAGGGAGGCTCTAAACTGTCCAGGAATTTTTTATCTAGATTATACTAGATCTATATAAGTTTTGTTGGATAACCTAACTAACAGGTTCAGGATAGTAGGCCTAAAAGTCCCGCTGCCTATGTCCGCCACCTACTAGTAGAGGCTGGTATTGATGTCCATAGTTTAAAAGACTGAGGAACTTTGGTTTGAGACGCCCCATCAGTGGCCTTAGTTGACACCAGTATTGAAAAGGATCTCACTGAAGACCAGCAGTGCAAGGCTCAAAGATTACTGGAGGAGTATTCAGACCTATTTTTTGCTTTGACTTACAACTTTGGAAAAGAACGGGTTCTACATCATGTGGAGACTGAGGACGCTCTTAACTTCCAGTTCTGACCTTACCCAAAAAAGAAAGGTTGAAGAGGAGCAGGTGGCGGTGAAGCTTAGATAACTACATGAAGCTGGACTCTTGGTGCCTTCATGCAGCCCTTGGGTCTCTCCTCTCCTGCTGGTTCAGAAGAAGGATGGCAGCCATCAGGTAGTGATGGACTATCAACAGCTCAAATCCATAACGAAGAAGGACATTTATTTCTGCCTCAAATTGTAGAGTCTCTCTGACTGCTTTCCAGATTGCAGTACTTTTCTACAATTGACCTTACAAGTGGATATTGGTAAGTGGAGCTCGCCTCCCAAAGATCAAGCCAAATGCACGTTCATAGCCAACAAAGGGCTATTCGAGCCCACAATGATGCCCCAGGGCCTCTGTAACGTGACGGCCACGTTTCAATGCGCCATGGACGGGATCCATGGTGACTTTAGCTATTGTTTGCCCTTGTTTACCTTGACAACACCAATTTCTTCTCATAAACTTTTAATAGACACGTAGAGCATCACTGGGAAGTTTTCAATAATCTCTGAAAGGCTTCAATAAAACTCAAACAATCAAAGTGCTCCTTCTTCCCATCAAAATAGAGTTTCCGAGACATAAGGTCTCAAAAGATGGCATCCAGCCCATACTGGACAAAAGTGACGCCATAAAAAGATGTCGTGCATCAATTTTCTAAGGGATTTATAGATATTCCCTGGCATGATGGGTTATTATTGCCAGTTTATCCTCAGTTTGTAGACCTAGCAGAGCCTCTATTTTACCTCCTGCAGAAGAACGTGTCTTGTGAAAGGCCAGAATAAGAACAGGCTATAATGCAGTGAGGACCGCTCTTTGTACTAAAATATTTTAGTTCAACCACGTTTTGGCCAACCCTTCTTGTTGTTCACAGATGTGAGCAATGTCGCTGTTGGGACCATCCTAGCCCAGCATGATGAAAATCAGGTCGACCACCTAGTAGCTAATTTTAGCAAAAATCTAAGAAAGGCAAATGGAACTATAGAATTACTGAGTGGGAATGCCTGCTGTCTTGCTAGCAATCAAACGTTTTCAGCCCTATCTCTATAACACCCACTTAGCCATCATCACTGATCATTCCTCACTCTGGTGGCTCAAGAAGATGAAGGACCCAGATGGCCGTTTATCCAGATGGGCCTTAAGACTGCAGAGCTATGATTTCACTATTTTTCATTGTGTGGGAGCGATTCACCAGAACGCCAATGGTCTCTGTAGTAAGACGTTGCTGGCTGCTTTGACCCCCAAGGAAGATCAACTGTATAATCTGATTGGCCGCTTGAAAGCTGAGAGTTGGAATCTCCTGAGGTCTAATCTGAGCTCTGAAAGATGATCCAAGATACTAAGATCAAGGATGAGCTGCTATATAAGAGGTCAATAAGAGATCGTCCCTTTAAATCCCCCCTTCTTCCCAAACTGATGTTATCCTAAAGCCATACTACTGTGGGACATGGGGAAGTTAAGAAGACGTAAGAATGTTTGAAGTCATGATATTACTGGGACAGAATGGTGGAAACCATCCAAGAGGTTTGGGAGGCTTATATGATTTGCCAATCAAGAATGGTCCAGTCTTTGATACTGACACTCAGTCATTGTGTAAATGGAACTCTTTAATAACATATGGATTGATGTGAGGCCTTCTCCCCACCAGGTTACACAGCCACAAATATATCTTCTTAGCAATGGATCATTGTTGGAAATAAAACTAGAAATGACTGAGTATAATCAAGATTGAAATTTGGTGTCTGTTGGGATTTTTGCCCATATTCCCAGCCTGCTAGATTACCTGGTATCACTAGTGGAAAATTTCCTAAGGCGAAGTGAATCGGAAATTGGTTGGCCCAAGTTTTGGAGGAACTACGTTCAGGGATTTTGGGATATTCACTTGGTTATATCCATCAGGAATCAATCTGGATGAATACCTAAGATCTTATCGGGTGGAGTGACTGACGAAATAGTGGCTTCTGATAGTGATTAACTATCAGGTGTACCAATTGGGATCTGTCAGGTTTCATCACTGACTGATTGGAAATGAATATTGAGTTGTGAGGCGAGTGATGCTGCATGAAATTAGTGAATCGATCAGTTGGTAAAGTGACCTGCCATAATGGGTAATAAGTCTCATTACCTAAGCGGGTCGCTAGCCAATTATGGTTGTTTTGCTTGGATTAAGAGGAAAACGTCAGAGAGACGTTTTCTGACTCTTTCCATTTGAGGTCTTGAGGATGTCCAACAACAGAATCCTAGCCAGGATGGGGAAGACCATCACAGCCATAACGAGGAAGGGTGATTCAATGGCAACGGCTGCTGTTTCATTGAAGAGGTGTCAACTGAGGGTTAGACAGCCAAATCCCCTACTATATAATTCCCTACGAAAAACTATAATAAAAGGCATTATATACGAAAGAATTATTAGCTAAAGTTATATTATCAATTTAGTGTATAGTTAGACTATCAGCTTCTATTGTGTCGTTCTATCTCAAGGATATTATTGCAGAAGGGAATAATTGGAAGACTCTCAGAGAGAAGAGTAAAGATATGAGCGGGGATCTAGAGATGAAGGAACCACAATCATGGATAGCTGCTGACTGTGTGTTGGGCCAAGAGAGACTGTCACCGGGGTTTCTTAACAAAGATCTGGTGGACAAGAATATAGGGAACAAATCCCTACGAGTACAACTTACAGAGTATTTAATTGGAAGTACTGGCTGAAGTGTTGGGTCTAATAACAGTTCAAACTCAACTACGGATATAGTCTCCATACTATTATCAAATAATACATTCTATACAACGCAAAGAAGTGCACGAGGAAATTGAACCAGTGCAGTAAAAGGTTTACTGGGTTGATGGCCAATAATCAATCCTAAGTAAATTTTTACAAGTTGGTGCTCACTACAGGGGTAGTTGAGTAAAGAATCTATTATAATGTCATATAAAGAAGAAATGCGCAAGCTGTGGACCAAGATTGCCACTGTGAATCAGAATTTCTGAAACTCATTGGACCATTGGGAGTTCGTGGCATTGGAAGAATGAGTCACCAAAGTGGAGGAAGGAGTAGAAAATGTAGCCAACTTTGGGAACGAGTTACTTGGCAAAGTAAACTCATTTGAGAAGAAAGAAGGAGACCTCGTTCAAGAGATTTTATTTCTAAAAATGAAGTGAGAAGTGGATTGCGTTTATTTAAGAAAGTTCAGTGCATATATCGAGGAATTGATCAAAGATGTGGAGTAACTGAAAGCTCACAGATGTGCTTGTGAGCCCAATATGGCCAGCGATGCTGAAGAGAGAATTCCTTGCATGATACTTGGGAAGTCGAATAACCTGAGAAATATGACGCCTGCCTTTAATGCCATTCTAGAGATGATGTCCAAAGTCACTCCACAAGTTAGCCAAATAGCCGACCTGAGAGAATCATCCTGAGATGACTCAGAGGAACTTAGAGCAACGCTAAAATTGCCAAAATTCCATCAGTATAATGCCCTAGCATTTTTCTGACTGTTTAACATGACTATGAATGGGTATGGGGATCGTCAATAGGCATTGATGGTCATGAACTGCCTAGACACCAACTGTCAAAATTTAATGTTACCCCACCTGGAGGGGGACAGCTGGTCATATACTGAGGCAAAGGCAGCCTTAATGAAGGAGTTCGGGAGTTCAACCCACATGTCAAAACGCAAGCAAGAATTTATGGAAATTCAATTCCATAAAGATGAGTCTCTTGCTAGCTTCACGGATCAATTTTACCAGGAGTCACAGATCCTGGATGGAGCAAAAGTGTTAGATGATTTTGATGCTAGAATCGCTTTGCAATTGGCCCTTTGGCCCTATCACAATTTTCATCAAATTATGATTTCCGTGTTCACAATGGAAATAACTACCTCACAAATGGTAGATAATATGAAGATTTTGGGAGTGGCATTCAATGCCTCAAATAGAAGCTTCAAGTCTAATCCGGTCCAAAATCTGAATCCCACAAAGGGAAATGAAGGAGCAAAAGAGGATACTAACTGAACTGTGCTGGGAAATAAGCTCAAAGAATTCAGACGGTTAGGCAAGAAAGAGAAGGTCTGCTATCTTTGTGGTGGGAAAGGACATTTTGCCATACACTGCAAAAAGCCAAAGGATCAGATTAACATGGTACAGGCCAAGAAGACAGCAGCCGCCAATGATTTGGGAAAAGGGCCCACTGCCTAGACAGGGAACAGTCTAGAGCGGCGGAGAAACCTCTTACTCTCAATATCATGAATGAAGAAAAAGACATTAGCGATCTGTATGTATATGATGAGCAGGATCAGCTATACTAATTGGTCATTATGAATGTAAATGCCATGACCAGAGCCAGGGTGATGAAGATAAACCACGAGATAACTCAGGAAGTTGCCCAGCCATACACCCAACACCTGGCGGAGAAGATTCGAACCACTGAGAATCCTGATGAGTTATCAGACGTCCGTTTAGATGAGGCCAATATGTCTATCCCCTTCAGTGCGATAAAGGAATCATTTCCTGAATTATCAGCGCAGATATTTACACCTTAGATTCGGCTAATAACGCCGCCATTCACTCATTAAATACTATGTTACAATACTCCAAGTGTAAATATATAGATATTTAAGTGAATTGAGTAAGGGTGAGGGTGATTGTTGACAGCGGAGCACCCATCAATATTGTATCAACCAAGCTGGTGAAGAGGATGAAGATCTCCCCAGACTTGGAACACAAGAGAGAATCAGAACAGCTGGGCCAAACACCACCGTTTCCTGTGGAGCGTATAGTGCGCTGCCACCTCAATTCAGGTCGTTGGGTGGTATCTTTGCCAGCAATAGTTTTGGAGAACCAAAACTACAATATCTTGATTGGAATGGAGTTTCTACAGAAGTACAGAGTTAAATGTAACTTTGAGGATAATACATTGACCACCCTGGGTCAGACGTTACCATTAGTATATCAGAAGGACGATGAAGCTCCGTTGAATTGGAGAAACAACTTCATTAATATGATATACAATGATGGCATTGTATCGATTCAATATCAATTAGTTGGTAGGAAGTGATGCGAGATGCTGGAGGAAAGGCTAGAAAACTGGAGAATTCCATTAAGGATAAAAAAAGGACCATACCAGCCGGATTGCAGATATTAGTCAACACAGGGTTGACTTTGGAGATTCCTGAGCTGTTATATGGAGAAGTTGGAAGCCCCTGGAAGAAGTCCAGAGTGGAGCCATGGATGACTCCCAGGATATTAATGCCAGGCCATGGAGAAATATGAGTTCTCCTGGTGAATTTAAGCGAAAAACTGATGAAAATCAAGAGAGAAATCAGATCACCGCATTTATTCATTTGATCCCAATGGCCGAATTGAGATGATTCCACAATTTTGGGTCTCTTGTAATATTGGGACTACCAACTGGGATAACTGAAAGCATCAACCTATAGTTGATTGGGAGCAGCTGGCTGATCTGCTGGAAGGCCAACAGGAGGAGGTGCTCAAATTATTCGAGAAATATCAGGAATTGTTCGCTCAGGATGACCACAATTTGGGATGTGCATGAGACATAATTTACAAGGTCGACACTGGGGAAAATCTACTGATAAGGATGAGACTGATACAAAGATCGAAAGCTGCTGAAGCGGTAGTGGATGATGAGATCAGAAAATTATTGAAGCATGGGCTTCTAGTTCTGTCGTCAAGTCCCTGAGCGTCCAGTTCTGATTGTGAAGAAGAAGGATGGATCAAACTAGATAGTAATTTACTACCAGAGACTGAACAAATTTATGAAGAAGTATTTGTATCCCCTACTGAGGATTGACAATGCACTGGATTGATGATGCGCTGGATCAATTAGAAGAAGTGAAGTATTTCTCCATGATGGATCTGATCTCAGGATACTGGAAGATCAACTTGCCAGAAGACCAAGAAAAATGTGCGATTATTACCGCGAAGGGGTTATACCAGCTGACAAGGATGCCCCAGGGTCTCTGCAATGTGCCTGCGACGTTCCAGAGAGCCATGGACGCGATATTAAGCGACATGAAGTTGTCAAGCATCCTGGTATATCTGGATGATATCAATGTGTTCAGTAGAACATTTACTGATCACCTGCACCACTTGGAAGAAATTTTTAAGAGACTGTCCGCGGCCAACCTGAAGATAAGCCAAGGAAGTGCCACTTCTTCAAGAAAGAGTTGGAATACCTTGGATTTGTGATCAACTCAAGTGGATTGCAGCCGCAAACCCAAAAGATAGCAGCTATAGAGTGCATGACTATACCAAAGAGTGTCTGAGACATACAAGTATTCCTTGGTATAGTCAGATATTATAGAGATTTATTCAGGACATCGCCCAAATAGCCAAGCATTTATTTAATTTATTAAAGGATACAAAAAAAGGATTTGTATGGAATGAAGAGGCTGAGGACTCCTTTGATGAGTTACACCGGTATCTGATAAATTCGCCAATTCTGAAATATCTGAATTTTGATCAGGAGTTTATCAATCAAACTGATGCTTTGATGATGGCAATTGGCGCCGTACTGAGCCAAGTAGAAAAACTTGGGGATGAGCATCCGGTGGTGTATGTGAGCTGGACACTCTCAGCCACTGAGAGGAACTACACCGTGAATGAGCGTGAATGCCTTGCAGTCATTTACACATGTAAGAAGTTTTAGTGTACATTCACAGAACGCACTTTAAGATGGTGACGGACTACTCTTCGCTGTGTTGGCTGCACAATCTAAGAGAACTAGAAGGATGACAGGCTGATAGGCACTTAAGCTTCAGGCTTATGATTATGAGAGAGTCCACTGAGCGGGGGCTTCTCATAAGAACATGGATGGCTTATTGCGGTTGCCAATGGTTCAGTTGGTATACCCACAGGTGGATGAGCTATTCCAGAGAATGGTTGAAGGAAGAATTTAGGATGAGCCTCAAGAAATCTAAGGTGCGCTTTGAAGAGCGATGGAAAACACCAAGACTATGGATGGACAAGTATTTAAGATGATCAACAGGAAGTGGCTATTATTTCTGAAAACGTCATAAAGAGCAGCAATAGTACAAGCAGCTCACAAGGTTGTTGGGCACAGAGGCCTGAGGAAAACAACTGACCATATTCGCCAGTATTACTAGGAATCGATCAACTATGATGTCGCAGATCATCTGGCTTGTTGCGTGGAGTGCCAGCTGCACAAACCACACAAGAATACAACTGGATACTGACTGGTCCACCCTGGATTCACCTGGCACACATGTCCATCGACGTGATGGGACTGCTGGTGATGAGCACAGGGGAGTCAAGTACATCATAGTAGTCATTGACCATCTGATGAGATGGGTCAAAACGAGGGCCCTAACCAGAGTAGACGCTACCAGTACTAAGATATTCATCCTGGATCAAGTAGTATACTGGCATGGATGTCCGCAAGTCCTACTGAGTGACAATGGGACCAACGTCATGTCTCATGTGATCCTGAGGCTAAACGAAATAATGGTGATCTGAGGAGTTGTGTCAGTACCATACTGGCCGGAGATGAAGGGACTGGTAGAATGGGTCTATGGGACGCTGGCCATGACACTAAGAAAGCTAGTCGCAGGTAGAACTTCCGGGTGGGGAACATACCTGAGTTCAGTGACGTTTGCCCACAACATTAGCCATCACATGGCGATGGGAAAGATGCCATTTAGTATTCTATATGGAAGAAAGGCCACATTGCTGCTGATATTATATCAAATGTGAAACCTAAGTTAGGGATGAGTACCAAGCAATACTTGAACTGACTGACGAGTATCCTGATTGATATGCAATTGAAAGCATTTGATACAACCTTTAAGAAAAGGATAAAAGCAAAATTGATGGATGACAAAAACTGACCAGCCTTAGAAGAATATCGAAAGGGGATAGAGTCGCCTATTGTGATATGCATATTTTCTGACAAAGAAACAAATTAGATGCATTGTGGTCAGGTCCATTAAAGTAATTGACAAGACAGCGACTGATGCTTACTTCATCAAGAATCTCTTTGATAGAAGAGTTGTAAATCAAGTCCACGCTAAGTATCTAAAGCGTTGGATCAAGGAAAAAATAAAAGAGTTCCTGAAGGACCAATGAACCATTAAGTTGGTAATGTCCTGATTATTAGGTCAAGTCTGAAAAAAGGACCTCTGAATCAATTGAGATGGTTAAGAAGAAAAAAGGACCTCTGAACCATGGAAAACTGGTAGGTTTAAGTACCCAGGACCCAGTTTTGGGAAAAGATGGACCTTTGAACTGAAACAAGGTCAAGTCCTATAGAAAAAAAAGGAAGAATAAAAAGTATAAATTATTAAAAAATATTGGAAAAAAAGATTTTAAAATGCATAGATAAAAAAGCTGATAAATTTTAAAATCTTTATTTTAATTTATTATCCTCAGTATGAGGATGATTCCACCTATGTCGCCTCTTATAGGAGGGAGGATGGATCGCGGTAGGAATAAACAGCCCATCAAAATCAATATGCAATTGGATGTTTGCGAGGGCGAGACCTACATGAAACCACATTTGTTGAGCGGACGCTGAGCCCTGAGAAAAAGAGCCTAGTGGAAGGGTAATTGAAATGTCAGAAGATGCCAATTAAGAAACCCTGGAGCGGGGAGGAAAGCTTTAATAAAGAAAGAGGCAATTGATGAATAACCCCAAGTAATCCTGATACAGCAGAGCCAGAAGTATTAGTCCGGAGCACTTGACGATGGGCTTCATCAAGGACACCAGACATGTGGGCTGGCAACGAAGAAGGAATACTCAACAGGGGTTGCCAAATCATGCCCCCTATTAATGCCATCAGCAGAAGATACTGATGGGAAGATCTGGAGAGAAGGTAGTTGTGCAAATAGCATATTGCATCCTGCAAGTGGCAACTATGGGCTTCACGGAAGCAAAAGCTGAATGATTGGTGGAAACCAGGCGAGGCTGGAAGCTTTGTAGACCAACAATAAAGAACCTGACCAGCAAAGCAAAGAGCATAAGTGGAGGTATCCCAATCTAGAATGTTATCAAAATCAGAGGGATTCAGCACTAGAGTCAAAGCCTTGGTGACTTGGGCCTGGAGTTCAGCATAGGGGAGCTCAAATTGAATACTGTTACCAATGGTGAGCTCAGAGACCAGAACAGCAGTTTTATAATATTGACTGAGTTGTGAGGAGGAACTCAGGGAGCAGGTCTGACCCAGTAAGAAACAAATGATCCAGAGCAACCAGCATAATCTCTGGAGCATCTATGATGATTTTTGGAGCATCAACGAAAGGAGCCAAATCCAGGAGGGTTTTGAAGTCTAACTCTGGAATTAACTGCAAGGGAAGAGTTGGCAGAGAGTTGTTCAAAATGATGGCCAGCCTGGTCTCAGAGGGATTAGTTACTGTTTCTGGTAATTTGATGGAAGGACTAGTCACTTGCACCAGGCTAGGTGTATAAGTCCTGGAAGGACCATAAAAGAGGTTCCGTTGAGCACCCAACTCATCTGCTGGAAGAGACAAAGGTCTGGATCAGATAGACTGTTGAGGAGCTTCTGGTAGCGAGATTCGAAATTTGACATATGAGCTGGACGAGAGGGGGATGCCAGACTTATATAGAAGTTGAAATTATGCACTCTATAATCCATTTGGCTCCAATTTTTTTGGGAAATTAATCTCAAAGTTAATGAGATTAGCTTTCTAAGGGAAGAATTAGGAATGACTTACAGCCAAGAGTTCATGAGAGAAATAATGAGGGCGAATAGAATTAAGTATTCTTAATCAAGATGTGAAATGAAAATCAACGGTGAGAGTCTCCTGTCTAGGATGAGTTGAAAATCAGGAAATCAAGGACGCTAGACTAAGAATCCTGAATATGACAGAGGTCATATACCCTAACGGGGGTAAACCAGATCCCAGGACTAATATTGTCATGAGTAAATCAATCAGCCTGGCATGACACAAGGTCGTGGGGATCACGCTCTGAGAAGGCAGTAGCGAGGAGGAAGAGGTATAATGACGTATGCCAAAGGTCATACCAAGCAGCGTTGAGTATTGAAAAGTGTATTCCGCTTAAGCTAATGAAGTATTTGACCAAGTCTCAAAGTGGTGTTCTCATGCCCCAGTCCTTTCTCGCTAAAATCTAGGCAAGAGGGGGGATTTGTTGGGATTTTTGCCCATATTCCCAGCCTGCTAGATTACCTGGTATCACTAGGGGAAAATTTCTTAAGGTGAAGTAAATCAAAAATTGGTTGGCCCAAGTTTCAGAGGAACTACATTTGGGGGATTTTGGGATTTTCACCTGGTTATGTCCGTCAGGGATTGATATGGATGAATACCTAAGATCTCATTGGGTGGAGTGGTTGATGAAATAAGGCATCTGATAGTGATTAACTATCAGGTGTACCGATTGGTAGTTGGTCAGGTTCCATCACTGACTTATTGGGAATGAATAGTGAGTTGTGAGGCGAGTGATGCCACCTGCAACTAGTGAATCAATTGGTTGGTGAAGTTACCTGCCATAATGGGTAATAAGTCCCATTACCTAATCAGGTCGCTAGCCAATTATGGTTGTTTTGCTTGGATTAAGAGGAAAACGTCAGAGACACGTTTTCTAAATCTTTCCATTTGAGGTCTTCAGGATGTCCAATGACGGAATCCTGGCCAGGATGGGGAAGACCATCGCTGCCAAGATGAGGAAGGGTGATTTAATGGCAACGGCTGCCATTTCATCGAAGAGGTGCCAAAAGAGGGCTAGACAGATGAATCCCCTACTATATAATTCCCTAGGATTTACTATAATAAAAAGATTTATCTACAAAAGCATTATTAGCTACAGTTATATTATCAATTCAGTGTATAGTTAGACTATAGCTTCTATTGTGTCATTCTATCTCAAGGATTAAATTGCAAGAAGGAATTAATTGGAAGACTCTCAGAGATAAGAGTAAAGATCTGAGCGGGGATCTAGAGATGAAGGAACCACAATCATGGATAGCTGCTGACTGTGTGTTGGGCCAAGAGAGACTGTCACTGGGGTATCTTACTAAGATCAGGTGGACAAAAATATAGGGAATGAATCCCTATGAGTACAACTTACAGAGAACCTAATCGGAAATACTGGCCAAAGCAATAGCCTAATAATAGTTCAAACTTAACTATGGATAACAGTATCCATACTATTATCAATAAATACATTCTATACAACGCAAAGAAGTGCACGAGGAAATTGAACCAGTGCAGTAAAAAGGTTACTGGGTTGATGGCCAATAATTAATCTTAAGTAAATTTCTGAAGTGTCTCAGTCTAATAAGATACTAAAAACCACATCAGAGTTATCTGAATTTTAAGTAGACCAACGATTGACACTTTGGAGTTATTGGCCTCCTCTGAAGGATGAGGCTAAGCAATCCAAAGGGGCTAAGAAAGCTGAAGGGGCTAAGCCTTTACAAGAAGGTTGATCTCATCTAATAAGAGTCTTATCATATCTGATCATCACAAGTATAATAATAATAATCAGCAATATTGGTCATCTATTAGGAAAGATCTTACTTGTTAAAGCACGAATTTTCATGTAGAACTACCAAAACTACCCTATACATATCACTCATTTTAACTAATAAAGTACCACTATTTTGTCTCGTGAAGCTCAATTTTTTTCTAGTCATAACAGGTTTTGTAATTCCAATTTTAATCTTTTATTGCAACGGAACTAATAACTTCGTTGCCTTGTTTCTATCTTCGTTAGAGCCACAAAATTAATAAATTTGTAGCCTTCATAGCGCCTTAGTATCGCAATTTCTATCTTAATTTCAATACTGGTACTCCCTTCCAGGTCTGCTTCTGAGGCTACCTGGTGAAAACATACTTTCACATTGATGAATATGTCTAGCGAAGAAAGCTCCTCATCTGAGGAATCAATTAGTATCACAAATGGGTACATTCCAACCATCATGAGATGCCTTCCAATAATATCATTGATCTTCAATTTCAAGCATCTATGGACTTGGACATTGAGGGCCTGTCCAAGATAACTATCATTTTCAATATGCAGATGTGGAAGAAATGGTCAAAAGTTTAATAAAGGGAAAATCCAGACCGGTTCCTGTCCTAACTGAGACTGAGCATCTAAGGTTGCAGCTAATATGATGGACTTATACAACAGAGCAGTTTTACTCATACCAAAGTCAGTCTGGCTAGAAACTGAGCAGTACCTTTGGTAGTACGTGCATCCCGCCATTCATCATGTATTTCAGATTCTTAAGGTTACATCATCTTGAGATCCAACGTCAGTTGACCCTGCCATAACAATTTCATTCTCAGTTATCCCCTTTTATGAGATGGCTTTTAACTTTAATCAGGATAATCAGGAAGCCATACTTGATAATATAAGGGAAATCAGTGCTATACATAACCATCTAGTGAGAATAGACAATGGAGTTGTGGGTTGCATCGGGCAAGAAGTATCTCAACAGGTTAGTGATGTCACTAATACTATATAACACCAATTTTACTACCCTTGAAGATGAGATTACAAAACAACTGAGACAATTGCAGGCACAACATGAGGAATGCTTTGATGAACTTGACGGGCTACTTCAACAACTTGTCCAAATTGCGGATACTATTAGAGAAAGTGGTCCAGTCCTGTTGGTCCTCCTGGACCTCTGAAACCACCTAGTTCCCCTTCAGTGACCCAGGGAACACCTTACAAATGAGGTCCTCAAGGCCCTGCAAGTCAACAAGGCTCTTCTGGGGCCTGCAGGTCGTAATGGTTCACAAGGACCCCCCAGACCTCCTGGTCCCCCCAGATCAATGCTTTCAGTTCACGATTCTGAACCTTCAAGTCTACTGGCAACAAGAGTGCAAGCGTTAGAAAACCAAATCCTTGATATGTCTCAAGGATGTTTCTTATATCTATAAGGCCTTCCAACTAACCTGGACTATTCACTAACCATCTTATTGAATAGTGTTGATAACGCTCATCATCTATGCAATGCTAACTAAGCATCACAAGAAACTCAGTTTGCAATGTTGACAGATTCCATTGATCAGTTAACTGCCAAATTGGAGTACTTGAGATTAAGCAAGAAGAGATGCTTGCTGCAATTTCTAACTTAAATCAATAGCTTACAACGGACCACCTTACAAATTGATCCAAAATTTAAAAGATGATCTCAACCAATTATTACAAATAAGTTGACAAGTTCTTACTCAAGCCCATATTCCAGAGTCTGAACCCTCCAAAGCTGATCTGGTCATGATATCAGGATTACATGTCTTAAGCAATGAACCCGCCGCTTTCAAACCTACCTTAAAGAATAAGTTTGAACCAGTTGAAGGTAGCATTTATTCTTTTCTATTTGTCTATGAGCGAACAATGGATGGGGCAATGGATGAACAGAAAGTTCAGCATAATATTTCTTGTCCAAGCTGTTTCGCTTAAGATATCATGGTTCATCACCTTAAGGTTTACAATATGTAAGCTCAAGTGAAAATCGCCCCATATTAAGGGATTTGAGAGTAGTCAAATCCTATCTAACCAAAAGCAAGCCTTTTTGTTCATCCAAATTAAGCGAGGAGAGTCAATTTAAGACCTTGCTAAGAGGTTCTATCATGAGGCCCAGACTCTTGCCACTTGTGATTGTATTACTGTAGATGATGCCATTTTGGCTGTGATGAGTGCGTTTACTTCTCATACTCAGTTGCTACTACCTTTAAAATAACTTAAAAGAAATTTCTGATCTATTCTTGACATAAAGAGGCGTTGATGGAGATTCATAATGGTGTGGTGCGCCTGACCTCTACCAATAACCCTCATTCCTATATTCATGTGATGCCGCCTAGACCCAAAACTAAACCCAAGAAGAATCCTTGCAACTATTGCGGTTTAGTGGGTCATATGGAAACTAATGTTAGAAGCAAGCGGAAGAATCGAGAAAAGAGGAGTCAGCATAGAGCATGAGGCTCCCTGTGCTGACCTACCTCCTGTGCTCTCAACCGCAATCTTTTAACGCTCTAAAGAAAGTTATTTGATATCTTTCCCTGGCGAACTTGAAATCCCAGATGGATTAGCCAACAAAAATACTATTTCTTCTTATGCTTCTGTTTCATCTTCTAATTCAATTTGACCGTTTAGTCCTCATTATTTTCAGTCCCACACTTTGGCACTGATGTAACCTGTGTGGAAGTCATAGTACACAAAGTGAAAGCTTTAGCTATCATCAATTTGGGATCACCATAAATGTGATCTCTTTCAGGCTTATGAAAAAATTAAAGTGGCGCCGGACTTAAATCACTCTCAAGACTACAGAGCTGCTGGTCCTTCATATACTAAATCTATAGGAGCTTATTCTTTCCTTCCAATGCACTTTGGAAAGTTGGTTGTTTTGGCCCCTGTAGTAGTGTTGGACAATAACTGATATGACTTGCTTTTGGTAACCAAATTTCTCATTATTTTTGATGCTATAATTAGTTTTAAGGAGAATTATCTTTCTCTAATTGTATACTGAGTACCTTTATTTTTTACAAGATGTCCCCAATAGCAAAGGCAAACTCAAACGGCGCGTTTGCTTATTGAAATATCCTACTTCCATCTCTCGTCTTGAGTACTAAAATTTGGGACCTAGGAATAATCTTTCTCCTCATTCAGCCTGTGCCTCTGAAGGAATGCCTTTATACTCTAACAATCCGATTACTATTCCTCCAAAAGCTCAAGCTATAATTGATACTGGAGTACAAGTATTTGTGCCAGCTGATCATGTATCAGAGAATTCTGGTAACAGAAATCCCTCTCATTTGGAGGCCTTAACCTGCCCTGGTATCCTTGATCCCGCTTATGATGGGACTGTTCTAGTCTTACTAGCTAATATCACCTCTTGGACTATGCAATTGAATTGAAATAAACCTATCACTTATGTACGGCCTATTCCTGTAATGGGATTTTATTCAATTTGGGATGTGGGGATTTACATGATTTTGGGTTGGAAGAACAACCTATCATTACTAGAGTTGACGTCAAATTTGGAGATTTACTAACTCCAGAACACTAGCATGAAGCCAAGGCTCTAATTAAAGAGAATGCGGATATATTCGCCATTGGTCCCAGAGATTTTGGACGAATGAAAGATTTGCAGCATAAGGTGAAAACTGGGGATGCTCTCCCTATTTGAGCTCAGCCTTATTAAAAATCTAAAGTTGAGGAGGCTCAGGTCTCAGTGGAGTTGAAACAACACCTCAATGCGGAGCTACTAATGCCTTCTCAAAGTCCATAGCTTCCCCTCTACTTCTCATCTGAAAGAAAGATAAAGGTCGTAGAGTGGTTATGTACTATCATCGGCTTAATGCTGTTTCCCAAAAGGATTCTTATCCTCTACCTCGCATTGATGATCATTGAGATTATTGTCTGGATCACAGTTCTTAGCCATGGACCTGGCTAGTGGCTACTGGAAAAACAAGCTGGCTCTGGAAGACTTTAAAAAATGCGCCTTAATTTCTTTGAGGGGTTATTTGAACCTACTTTTATGCCGCAGGGGCTTAGTAATGCCCAGCTACTTTTCAAAGATCCATAGATGGCTTATTTGGTGATTTAAAACTTTCCTGCGTTTTGGTTTATTTAGATGATGTTACTGTTTTCTCTCACACTTTTAACGAGCATTTGACTCATTTAAAGGAAGTATTTGGACAAATGCTCCGCGCTTCACTTAAGCTAAACCATCTAAGTGTGCTTTTTTCAAAACTGATATGGAATTCTTAGACCATAAAGTTAATTGTGATGGGATCTTACTCTTATTAATAAGATGCAACTATTTTGGAAATGCCTGTTCCTTTAATCTTGTGCGATCTTCATTTGTTTTTAGAGATGGTGGGTTATTACTGACAATTTATCCCCCATTTTGCTGATTGTGGAGCCTTTAGTTTATTTATTGCACTAAGAAGTTCTTTTCTTATGAGAAGAATCGCAGCAGCAAGCTTTTAATCTTTTGTGTCAAGCTTTAGTTAGTGTACCAATTTTAGCACATCCTGATTTTTCCAAACCCTTTATCTTATTTACTCATGCCAGTGATGCTGCTATTAGGGCCATTCTGGATCATCATAATTCCAACCTGGTTGATCACCCCTCGCTTATTATATTAAAACCCTTTCCAGGGCAGAACGCAATTATAGCATTACTGAGAGGGAATGCCTCACAGTCCTATCTGACATCAAGCATTTTCGCCCTTATCTCTATGGCAAACATTTCACTATCATCATGAATCATGCTTCCTTGAAATGGTTACAACAAAATGAAGGATCCTGATGGACGCTTAACTAGTTGAACGTTAAAGCTCCAGAATTATGACTTTACAATTCAACATTGTGCTAGAGCTATACACTAAATTACTGATGGACTTTCCCAATTACCTATGCTAATGTTATTTACCGCTGAGGAGGATCATATCTATGATCTGATTGGCAGACCTGAACTCTGGTATTGTGAATTTAAGGACTTCATAGCGAAGTTACAATCCTTAACCGAGGATACTCAAGTTAAAGAAGGGTCTTTATATAAGAAGTTGGGTTCTAAATGGCTGCCTCTTATTTGGATTTCTGCAAGGACTGATAGTATTATGAAGGCTCACCAAACTGTAGGGCATGGAGCTGTCGCTAAAACTTTACAGTGGTTAAAAACCATTGTTACTGGGATAACATGCTGGAAAATGTGCATAATGTGTTGCAGACTTGCCTTACTTGCCAATAAAAGCGTGGTGTAAACCCGATTTATCAACACTTAATTGTGGTACCTTCAAAACATATTTTCCACTGTAAGTATTGATGTGGTGGGCCCTTTCTCTACTGCTACTTATGGACATCGTTATATTATATTATCTATCGACCATTTTACCAAATGGATTGAAGCTGTCTCAGTTTCCACAGTCACTGCTAGGGCTACTGCATCCTTCCTTTTTAAGCAAGTTTTCACCAAGCATAGTAGCCTAAAAAACTATTATCTGATAATGAGACCAATTTTGTTTCACAGGTGGCATCTGAACTTACTAAATTGATGGGTACCTATCAGTTGTATACAACTCCTTACAATCCTTTCTCTAATGGTGCGGTAAAACGGGCAAATGGTACCCTTATAGCATACTTCAAAAGATGGCTTTCAACAATCCTAATAGATGGAATCTCTAATTTCCTAGTGCGATGTTAGCCTATAGGGCTAGCTATCATCTTTTAACTGAAATGTCTCCCTTCAAGGCTTTTTAAAGTCAGGATCCTATTTTACCCTCAAGAGTGCAACTTATAATTGATGCTGCAACCCTGCAAGATACTGATCTAGCTATGAGGAGACTAGCTGATGAAATTATCAGATTACAAGTATTAGCTTCAAGTTCTCTTGCTGCTGCAACCTTAAAAGAGGGAACCAGAATCAATGCTAGTTGACCTACGTTTCCTGAATAATAAATTGGGTATCTTGTACTCTTTTATCGTCTAGACCTGGAGGACAGATTCACAAACTTGATACCTTATGGGCTGGTCCTTACCATATTATTTATTGTTGGGGTATTGAAAACTTCATCTCAGCTATCGAAGCTGATACTGTTTTTTTAGAGTTCATAGTAGGTTTCTTCATAAGTATGTGCCCCCTAGGCAAGATCTTGAGGGGGGCATTGTTGGAGATACAACTGCGATGACTGAGTATAATCAAGATCAATATTTGGTGTCTTGTTTTAATAAGATCATAGAAACCCAATCAGAGATATTCAATTCTCAGATACACTGACAATTGAACCTTTGGAGTTATTGGCCTCCTCTGAAGGATGAGGCAAGCAATCCAAAGGGGCTAAGAAAGCTGAAGGGGCTAAGCCTTTACAAGAAGGTTGATCTCATCTAATAAGAATCTTATCATATCTGATCATCACAAGTATAATAATAATAATCAGTAATACTGGCCATCTATCAAGAAAGACCTTACCTTGGTTGAAGCATAAAAATCTTCATGAAGAACTACCAAATTTACCCTATAAATATCACTCATTTTAACTAATAAAGTATGACTATTTTGTCTCGCGTAGCTCAATTTTTTTCTAGTCATAACAGGTTTTGTAATTCCAATTTGAATCTATTATTGCAAAGGGACTAATAACTTCGTTGCCTTGTTTCTATCTTCGCTAGAGCCACAAAAATTAATAATTCTGAGCCTTCATAGTGCTTGAATATTGCAATAGTTATCGAAATACCAATAACCACTAACCAAATGGGTCAAGGTGATTTCAGTCCCTGCTGCCACTGCAAAAGCCATGTATCTCTTCCTTTTTTGATCTGTTTTTACCCATCTGGGATGCCCACAAACTTTACTTTTACAATGGGATAAATTTCAACTCACAAGTATTCCAAGAACTTACTTCACTTTTTGGCACTAACCAAAGTTTCGCCGCTCCTTACGACCCATCAACTAATGAGGCGGTAAAATGCACTAAGATAATTCTTGTCTTTATTTTATGGAAGATGGCAGCCTCCAACACTGCTCAATAAAATCATTAAATACCCAGCGGTTTGCTTTCCTATAGAACAAGCTACCACCTAGTCATTAAATTGTTTCTTTTAAAACTCTATATGGACGTGCTCCCCAGTTTTCAAATAGTGTTTAGCCTTTTTCCAAGGCCCGCTATTGAGAACTTTGATCTATACATGAGGGCCTTAGTTGATGAAATTGTCTAGCTTCAATACCTAGCCACGCAAGGCATTGTCATCACTGGAAGGGATACATCCAAATTGAATGTCAGTTGACCCTCCTTACCCGTTTTTTGATTATATGACCTAATTCTCTCTTATCACCATCAATCCAGAGGTTGATAAAATAATCTCAACGTTCTATGGTCTGGAACTTATAAGGCCATTCATAAGGTGAACTCTGAGCACTCCATTGCTGATGGCAATCATGGGACAGTGGTGAATCAAGTACATGGCCGTTCCTCAAGCCCTATAATCCCTTCAGACAGAACCTTGAGGGGGCGTTGTTGGGTTTTGAGATGATGGGCTGGCCAAAATCCCTGTCTTAAATTGATATTCGACAGATTTACTCTTGAACTAGCACAAAAAGAATCTTAAACTGAAGGCACCAAAACTAGATTTGATTAAGAAGCATCATGCATGCAAGAATCGATGGAATCACCTTCAGGAATCCCGTCACCATTTCCTGAATCATGAGAGGCGCCACTCCCATTGCTGAGGTCATGAGGACGAAGCAGTACAATGAAGGCGCTGCCCAGGCGGTAAATCCAGAAGGCAGTAAAAGATCCTGATTTTACAAGGCCACGAAGCTCACTGAGGCATAATATTCACACATGCTCTATAAATATTGACGCATATAAACCAATAACTAGTCTATATTCCCTCCATCTTTTCATTTTTGACCTCTACACTAATTTTCAGCTTTGAGGGCTTTTTAGACTTTGGCAACAGTCAATAGAATGTTATGCTTAGAACCATCACCTGCAGTTTAGACATAAGTTTTCTTCTCCCCTTTGACATTCCATTAGTTGCTGAGTGGTCTCATGAGAATAATGTTTGTTTAATCACTGTAATAGTCTGTAAGTCCTGAACCACTTTAACAAGGGAAAAGTTTTATGGATAGCAAAACCTTTGGCTCCCATGACAAATGAAAAATCGCCAGTTTAGAAAGGAGGCCGTGGCCTTCTAGATGGTTACTGGAACTGAAGTGACCTCAATCCATTTGGTAAGGTGATAGTTGATCAAAATGATATAGTGATGCTTACATATGTTGCTGTAAAACGTAAGTCCTGGGGACCAGCCCCTGCAACTGGATAGGGAGCAACACTCCTTTTAGACAAAAAGAGATCCAAAGGCCCAAATGGACCCCCTGTCGCTGTTGAGCAACTTAGCGCATGTGGTAGATGAGCGCTGGGTGACTGCCCTTCCCCCTAAAAAACAACCAGGTTTCTCCCCTCCCCCTCCTCAACCATGGTAAGCCTAATAGAGGGGGTCTTCCAGGAGATTATGCAAGCCAGGGGCCATAGCAGGCCCCTGGGACCCCTCATTCACCAGAGAAAACATGCCAAAATTTTGAGGGAATAGTCAGTACTAATGTTGGAGCCCAGTCTGCAATTTTGGGCTGGAGGAGCCGGTCTGGACTGGCTGGGGCTGGAAATCAAATTGGTACACAATTCAGATTTGAACCAAGTTGCAAGCGACTTGGACTAGTTACCCCTACTCCTCAGGATGGATCCAGGAAGTTTGGATCACACAAATAGTTAGATTGAGAGTTTGGACCAGGTTGCAAATGACCCAGCACAGTGGCCACATCCCCTCGGGACAATTCCAGGGAATCCAAACCATGTGAACAGGCCAACTAGGATGGTCTGGGCCTGATTGGTACCATTGACCTGGTTTGGCCCCAAAAATTCAGAAAAATCTGCAAAATTTTTTTTTATTTTTGTTAAGATCTTGGACATCCCCCCCATCCTCCTCCCCACCAGCCAAACAAATCCCATCACCAATCCCCAATCAACCAATCCCTTGGCATCTCCACTATGTGATTCTCCCCATACTTAAGGCAACTGCCCTGTCAAGGGGCGGTTGTTGGTTCATTTTCTAATCTTCCCACGATTTGTGCTAAATAAAACTTGAATACCCCAGACACCTTGCTGCGGCCTCTGTCTGTTTACCTTTTTTCAAAATTCCACTGATCAATCAGGAAAAGTGCGCCATTATCCAGATACTCATCCCAATTTTTGCTGACTGGGTCATCTGGTTGCTTGACCCTGCCACGCGGTGGCAGATTGTATCCACCATAAACTGTCTCGCCTTTAACAACAAAGTCACTTCTCCATCCACTTTCACATATCTGTCTAACGCGGATCCATCCATTTTCTCTGTTGCTGGGATCTCCGAGACTACTCCCCTATTGGAGCAGCGCCAGGGCGCCCCTGCCCCAGTGCTTGCAAACTTGCCCCCATACCTGGCTCGTTCACCACTGACCCCACCCACCTGAGGACCCTGGAGCACCTCGCCCAAGGGGAGCTCAGACCTAACGCTCACCGCAGGTCCATTTCCCCCTCCGCCCAAACCACTGTTCATTCAGCGGCCCCTGTGCCACCCCTCGCTGGAGCACAAACTCACCTGTTCAAAGCTGAAGGCCAGCAACTGCAAACCTTGGAGGAGTTGTTGTTCTCCCCGCCTCTCCTGCCCTTGGGAGTTGCCCCCACAAGACTCGCAGTTGCCTCCAATGCAACCATCTGGTTTTGCCTTGGGGGCCTTCAGTACATTGATGAACCTTTACTTTCCTCACGTCCCCTGTAGATCTCCCTTACTTCAAGTTGCTCAGACCGCTGTGCCTTTGGCATTCTGGGCTCTCCACTTGATGCTCAAACACCCAGACTGGGAGCCATCCTAATTCTTATCAGCCGCATCCATGACATAAAAGGCATATTCCATCAGTACTGACAGTGTCAAACAGGGCTCTAAAGCTATAACAATTGTTTGACGTATTGGATTTAGACCAGCTTGAGATCAGAAAACTTTATAAATTTAGAGCATCATTATTTATTCCAAATTATTCTTTTTATTTCATTGTGATTTCATGTACTAATAAGCACTCTGCAGAGCTATTTCCCATTTGTCAATGGGCCTCCATATTAACATCTGTATAAGCTGATGATTAGATAAGGAGCATCCAGTTGCCATGAATCACCTTGTTGAGCTAGCCATTTGCAATTTAAGCTTTATGGAATAATTTTTATAAATTCTGCTGATCTTGGAAGCTCCATAAACACAGTATGTTATCTTGTCAATATGTTTATATTATCAATCATTTTCTTTTACTATTACATCTATCAAAGAAAGTTTAAATCGTGTGATGTGATCTAATATTTGTTTAAAGGATGGTGCACTATACTTAAGTAACAGCTTTCAAGGAGAAGATCCCATATAGTTTATCTTTATTTGAAATCTTTAATCTGTTGCTTCTAACATACTGAGAAGTGAATGGTATTATTTATATAATATTCTAACATATGGAGTGATAGAAGTTTGATAACCATAAGTACTACAAGTGATTCTTAATCAACTACATTATGGTTATATCTTAATTTAGTTAAAGTATTGTTTTAATTAGCATCTGGATGATCCAACAAACTTTAATTTGATGTTCTAGATGGCCCCAATGGCCATGTCATTTGCGTCAGTAATTATCATGAGGAATTTATAACTCATATTGGACCAATTAAAGCTATGGTCAGAAACGTTCTCAAGGCATCAAAAGTTTGCAGTTATTCTTATACCAGTAATTAGGTACGTTTATATGGAGATGGTAAACTAAGGATTTGGCCAAGTCAGCTTTAGGCAATAAATTTCAGTTTTTGACTATCCTCAATAACACCTGGACGTACCAAAGCTTCTCTGGAGTAGACATTTTTATTGATAGAATCAACTTCATTGGTTAAGAACATAGTACCCTTCATGACACCCTATGTTCAATAAACTCTATTTCAGGTTCAAAAGTGTGCAAAATGATGGATTGAGATATATGGCGGCGTCTTAGAATCATTAGATCATCTTTTAGTGCCTTAGTTGAATGGGTAAAAGTATAAGTAGATGTTAATAAAGTCTATTTAAATAAACGCGCAGGTCAGATTTGGGTCCCAACTGCCTTTCTAAAGCACATTTGAAACTATAGTTGCGTTTCATAGCCCTTGTGCATTTGATTTAGTTTAAAGAATCATATGTTAGAGATCAGGCTTGTGAAAATTTACTCTAGTGGTTGATTATTGGTCGTCAACGCAGTAACCTTTATACTGCACAGGTTCAATTTCCTCGTGCACTTCTTTGCGTTGTATAGAATGTATTATTTGATAATAGTATGGAGACTAATATCCGTAGTTGAGTTTGAACTATTATTAAACCCAATGCTTCGGCCATTACATGATTAAATACTCTGTAAGTTGTACTTGTAGGGATTCATTCCCTATATTCTTGTCCACCCAATCTTCATTAAGATACCCTGGTGACAGTCTCTTTTGGCCCAATACACGGTTTGCAGCTATCCCTGATTGTGGTTTCTTCATCTCTAGATACAAGATTAGATCTTTACACTTCTATATGTGAGGCTTCCAATTATTGCCTTATGCAATAATATCCTTTAGATGGAACGTCACAATAGTAGCTGATAGTCTAACTATACACTGAATTGACAATATTACTGTAGATAGTAATGTTTTACTAAATGATGGTTTTTTATTATAGTAAATCCTAGGGAATTATATAGTAGGAGATTTGGCTGTCTAATCCTCAGTTAACACCTCTTCGATGAAATGGCAGCCATTGCCATTGAATCACCCTTCCTCTTCTCAGCAGCAATGGTCTTCCCCATCCTGGCTAGGATTTCGTCATTGGACATCCTCAAGACCTCAAATGGAAAGAGTCAGAAAACGTGTCAGTAACGTTTTCCTCTTGATTCAAGCGAACAAACCATAATTGGCTAGTGACCTGCTTAGGTAATGGGACTTATTACCCATTATGGCAGGTCACTTCTCCAACCGATTGACTCACTAGTTGCAGGTGGCATCACTCGCCTCACAACTCACTATTCATTCCCAATCAGTCAGTGATGAAACCTGACATATCCCAATTGGTACACCTGATAGTTAATCACTATCAGATGCCTTATATCATCAACCACTCCACCCAATGAGATCTTAGGTATTCATCCATATCAATCCCTGACGGACATAACCAGGTGAATATCCCAAAATCCCCCAAATTTAGTTCCTCTGAAACTTGGGCCAACCAATTTCCAATTCACTTTGCCTTGGGAAATTTTCCCGTAGTGATACCAGGTAATCTAGCAGGCTGGGAATATGGGCAAAAATATTAACAAATCCCCCTCTTGCCTAGATTTTCAGCGAGAAAAGGACTGGGTCATGAGAACACCGCTTTGGACACTTGGTCAGATACTTCATTTGTTCAAGTGGAGTACACTTGTCAATACTTAACGCTGCTCAGGACAATTTTTGGCATACGGCGTTCTTCCTCTTCCTTCTCGCTACTGCCTTTTCAGAGCGCGGTCCCACGACCTTCTGCCATGCCAGGCTGATAGATTTACTTATGACGATACTAGTCCCAGGATCCAGTTTTCCCCCCATCAGGGTATATGACCCTCCGTCATATTCAGGATTCTTGGTCTGGAATCCTTGTATCCTGATTTTCAACTAATCCTAGACAGGAGACTCTCACCGTTGATGTTCAATTCACATCTTGATTAATAATACTTATTTCAATTTGCCCTCGTTATTTCGCTCATAACCTTTTGGCTGCAAGTCATTCCAAATTCTTCCCTTGGAAAGCTAATCTCATTAATTTTGAGATTAATTTCCCCAAAATTGGAGCTTAATGGATTATATAGTGCATAATGTCAACTTCTATATAAGTCTGACATCCCCCTTCTCATCCAGCTCATATGTCAAATTCCGAATCTTGCTACCAGCAGCTCCTCAACAGTCTTTCTGATCCAGACCTCCGTCTCTTCCATCAGATGAGTTGGGTGCTCAACGGAACCTCTTTTATGGTCCCTCCAGGACTTATACGCCTAGTCTGGTGCAAGCGGCTAGTCCTTCTGTCGAATTACTGGAAATGGTACTAATCCCTCCAAAACCAGGATGGCCATTATTTCGAACAACTCTCAGCTGCCTCTTCCCTTGCAGTCAATTCCAGAGTTGGACTTCAAAACCCTCCTAGATTCAGCTCCTTTCACTGATGCTTTAATCATCATCGTAGATGCTCCAAAGATTATTCCAGTTGCTCTGGATCATTTGTTCCTGGCTGGGTCAGACTTGCTCCCTGAGTTCCTCTTCTGACTCAGTCAATTCTACAAAACCGCTGTACTGGTTTTTAAGCTTTCAATTGGTAACAGCATACACTAAGAGCTCCCCTATGCTGAGCTCTGGGCTCAAGTCACCGAGGCTTTGACATTAGTGCTGAATCCATCTCATCTTGACAACCTTTCTGGATCAGGATACTGCCGCTTATGCTCTTCACTTTGCGGGCCAAGTTCTTTGAAGTTGGTATATGAAGCTTCCAGCCTTGCATGGCTTCGACAAGTCATTCAGCTTTAGCTTCCAAGAAGCCCATAGTCGCTGTTTGCAGGATGCAATCCGCTCTCTTCACAACTACCTCTTCTCCAGAGCTTCCCATCAGTATCTTCAGCTAATGCGTTGATAGGGGGCATGATTTGGCAACCCCTGTTGAGTATTCCTTCTTCGCTGCTGTCTCACATGTCTGGTGTACTCGATGAAGCCCATTGCAAGCGCTCAAGACAAATCTTCCAGCTATGGTGCCATATCGGGATTACTCAGGGTTATTCACCAATTGCCTCTTTCTTTATTGCTGCTTTCCTCCCTGCTCCAGGGTTTCACGATTGGCATCTTCCAACATTTCAATTTCCCTTCCCCTAGTCACTTTTTCTCACAGCTCAGTGTCCGCTCAACGATAAGGTTTCATGTAGGTCTCACCCTTTCAAGCATCCAATTGCATATTGATTTTGATGGGCTGTTTCTTCCTATTCCAATCCTTCCTCCCTCCCCTAAGAGGCGACTTAGGCGGAATCATCCCCATACTGAGGACGATCAATAAAAAAGAATTCATAAAATATATCGGCTTTTTATCTATGCATTTTAAAATCTCTTTTTCCAATATTTTTTATTGATTTTTTATCTTTATTATTCCTTATTTTCTATAGGACTTGACCTTGTTTCAGTTCAAAGGTCCATCTTTTCCCCTAAACTGGGTCCTGAGTACTTAACCCTACCAGTTTTCCATGGTTCAGAGGTCCTTTTTTGGACTTAACCATCTAGATTGATTCAGAGGTCCTTTTTTCAGACTTGACCTAATCATCAGGACAGGACCAACTTAATGGTTCATCAGTCCTTCAGGAACTCTTTTAAATTTTTCCTTGATCCAACGCTTTAGATACTTAGCGTGGACTCGATTTACAACTCTTCCATCCAAGAGATTCTTGATAAAGTAAGCATCAGTTGCCATCTTGGCAATTACTTTGAATGGACCTGACCACAACGCATCTAATTTGTTTCTTCATCCAAAACCAGGCGTATTGCAATAGGCGACTCTATCCCCTATTCGATATTCTTCTAATGCCAGTCAGTTCTTATCATATGTCAATTTCACTCATATCCTTTTCTTCATGGTTGTATTGCTTGCAATTGCATATCAATCAGGATACTCGTCAGTTGGTTCAAGTATTGCTCAGTACTCATCCCAGACGTTGGTTCCACTACCAAATATAAAATTGGCGGCAACGCGGCCTTTCTTCAGAATAGTAATTCAAATGGTGTCTTTCCCATTGCCGTGTAATGACTAATGTTGTAGGTGAACATCACTGAACTCAGGTATTTTCCCCATGCGGAAGGTCTCCCTGCAACTAGCTTCCTTAGCATCGCGGCCAGCGTCCCATTGACCCGTTCTAACAGTCCATTCATTTCCAGCTGGTTTGGTACTGACACGACTCCTCAGATCCCCATTTATTTTGTTTAGCCTCAGGATCACATGAGACGTGAAGTTGGTCCCATTGTTGCTCAGTAGGACTTGCGGGCATCCATGCTGGTATAATACTTGATCTAGGATGAATCTCGCAGTTTTGGTAGCATCTACTCTGGTTAGGGCCTTCTTTTTGACCCATCTCATCAGATGGTCAATAGCAATTATGATGTACATGACTCCCCCTGTGCTCATTGCCAGAAGTCCCATCATGTTAATGGACACTGTGTGCCAGGTGAATTCAGGTTGGACCAGCTGGTATCCAGTTGTATTCTTGTGTGGCTTATGCAGCTGGCACTCCACGCAACAAGCCAGATGATCCGCGACATCATAGTTGATCATTTCCCAGTAATAATACTGGCAAATATGGTCAGTTGTTTTCCTCAGGCCTCTATGCCTGACAACCTTGTGAGCTGCTTGTACTATTGCTGCTCTTTCCGACAGTTTTGGGAATAATAGCCACTTCCCATTAATCATCTTGAATACTTGTCCATCCATAGTCTTGGTGTTTTCCATCGCTCTTCGAAGTGCACCTTGGATTTCTTGAGGCTTATCCTTAATTCTTCCTTTGACCATTCTCTGGAATAGCTCATCCACCTGTGGGTATACCAACTGGACTATTGGCAACCGCAATAAGCCATCCGCGTTCTGATGAGAAGCCTCCACTTGGTGGGAAATCTCATAATTGTAAGCCTGTAGCTTAAGTGCCCATTGGGCCAGTCATCCTTCTAGTTCTCTTAGATTGTGCAGCCAATGCAGCAAAGTGTGGTCCATCACCACCTTAAAGCGCTTTCCATGGATGTACACTAAAACTTCTTACATGTGTAAATGACTGCAAGGCATTCACGCTCATTCACGGTGTAGTTCCTCTCAGTGGCTGAGAGTGTCCAGCTCACATACACCACCGGATGCTCATCCCCAAGTTTTTCTACTTGGCTCAGTACGGCGCCAATTGCCATCATCAAAGCATCAGTTTGATTGATAAACTCCTGATCAAAATTCAGATATTTCAGAATTGGCGAATTTATCAAATACCGGCGTAACTCATCAAAGGAGTCCTGGGCCTCTTCATCTCATACAAATCCTTTTTTTGGATCCTTTAATAGATGAAATAAAGGCTCAGAAATTCGGGCGAAAACCTGAATAAATCTTCTATAGTATCTGACCATCCCAAGGAATACTTGGATGTCTTAGACATTTTTTGGTACAGCCATAAACTCTATAGCTGCGATCTTCTGGGTTTGTGGCTGCAATACATGAGTTGATCACAAAAATTCCAGGTATTCCAACTCTTTCTTGAAGAAGTGGCACTTCCTTGACTTGATCTTCAGGTTAGCTGCGGAAAGTCTCTTAAAAACTTCTTCCAAGTGGTACAATTGGTCAGTAAACATTCTACTGAACAAATTGATATTGTATAGATATACCAGGATGCACGACAACTTAAGGTCGCTTAATATCGCGTCCATGGTCCTCTGGAACGTCGTGGGCACATTGCAAAGACCCTGGGGCATCCTCGTTGGCTGGTATAACCCCTGCGCGGTAATAATCGCGCATTTTTTCTTGGTCTTCTTCTGGCAAGTCGATCTTCCAGTATCCCAAATTTAGATCCATTGCGGAGAAATACTTCGTTCTTCTAATTGATCCAGCACATTGTCAATCTCAGTAGGAGATATGAATACTTCTTTATAATTTTGTTCAGCCTCTGGTAGTCAATCACCACCTAGTTCGATCCATCAATCTTCTTCATGATCAGAATCAGAATCGCCCAAGGATTTACAATTATACTAGAAGCCCATGCTTCACTAGTTTGCTGATCTCATCCTCTACTATCGCTTCAGTGGTTTTTGATCTTCAGATTGGTCTAGTCCTTATTGATAGATTTTCCCTGGTATCACCTTGTGAATTACATCTTGTGCGCATCCCAAATTTTGGTCATCCTGAGCAAACACTTCCTGATATTTCTCAAATAATTTGAGCACCTCTTCCTGCTGGCCTTCTGGCAGATCAGCGAGCTGCTCTCTATCAAACAATAGGTTTATGCTTTCAGCTACTCCAGCTGGTAATCCCATTTCATTGAGAGACCCAAAATTGTGAAATCACCTCAATTCGGCCATTGGGATCAAATTGAATAAACGCGATGATCTGATTCCTCTTGAACTTCATCAGTTTTTTGCTCAAATTCGCCAGAAGAACTCATATTTCTCCATGGTCTGGAATTATTATCCCGGGAGCCACCCATGACTCCACTCTGGACTTCTTCAGGGGGTTCCAACTTTTCCATACAACAGCTCAGGAATCTCTAAAGTCAACCCTGTGTTGACTACTATCTGCAATTTGGCTGGTATGGTCCTTTCTTTTTTTGATCCTTAATGGAATTCCCCAGTTTTCTAGGATTTCTGCTGGCATTTCACATCGCTTCCTACCAAGTAATTGGTATTGAATCAATACCATGCCATCACTGTATATCAGATTAATGAAGTTGTTTCTCCGATTCAATGAAGCTTCACCGTCCTTCAAGTATACCTATGGTAACATCTGCCCCAGATTATCAATGTATTATCCTTGAAAGTACATTTAACTCTGTACTTCCGTAGGAACTCTGTTCTGATCAAGATATCATAGTTTTGGTTCGCCAAAACTATTGCTGCACAGATACCACCAACAACCTTTCTTGTAGTGGCAGCGCACTATATTCTCCACAGGAAACAGTGGTTTTCAGCCCAGCTGGTCCATATTCTCTCTTGTGTTCCAAGTCTGGGGAAATCCTTATCCTCTTCACCAGCTTGGTTGACAGAATATTGATGGGTACTCCGCTGTCAACAATCGCCCTCACCCTCACTCAATTCGCCTGAATATCTATATACATACACTTAAGTATTGTAACAAAGTATTTACTGAGTAAATGCGGCGTTATTAGCCAAATCTAGGGTATGAATAATCTGCGCCGATAATTCAGGAAATGATTACTTTATCACGCTGAGGGGTATTGACAGATTGGCCTCATCTGAACAAACATCTAATAACTCATCAGGATTCTTGGTGGTCCAAAGCTTCTCCGCCAGTTGTCAGGCGTACAGCCAGGCAACTTCCTGAATTATCTTGGGGTCAATCTTCTTTGCCCCGGCTCTGGTATCAGCATTCACATTCATGTTGACCACTTGGTATAGCTGATCCTGCTTGTCATCTATGAACAGATCGCTGATGTCTATTTCTTCATTTATGATATCAGGAGGAACAGGTTTCTCCGCAGCTCTAGACTGTTCCTTGTCTAGGCAGCACGCCCTTTTCCTAAAACCTTTGCGACTGCTGTCTCCTTGCCTGGACCACGTTAATCTGATACTTTGGCTTTTTGCAGTGTGTGGCGAAATTTCCTTTCCCACCACACTGAAAGCAGACCTTCTCTTTCTTGCTTGACCGTCTGAATTTTTTGGGCTTTCTGCACGGCACAGTTCAGTTAGTAGCCTCTTTTGCTCCTTCATTTCCCTTCGTGGGATTCAGATTTTATACCGGACTAGACTTGAAGCTTCTATTCAGGGCATCAAACGTCGCTCCCAAAATTTTCAGATTATCTACCATTTGTGAGGTAGTTATCTCCATTGTGAACACGGAAGTCATCATTTGATGCAAATTGTGATAGGGCCAAAGGGCCAATTGCAAAGCGATTATAGCATCAAAGTCATCTAACACTTTCGCTCCAGCCAGGTTCTGCGTCTTCTGGTAAAATTGATCCATGAAGCTAGCAAGAGACTCATCTTTATGGAATTGAATTCCCATAAATTCTTGCTTGCGTTTTGACATGTGGGTTGGACTCCCGAACTCCTTCATTATAGCTGCCTTTGCCTCAGCATATGACCAGCTGTCCCCCTCCAGGTGGGGTAACACTAAATTTTGACAGTTGGTGTCCAGGCAGTTCATGACCATCAACGCCTTTTGATGATCCCCATATCTATTCATAGTCATGTCAAACATTCAGAGAAATGCTGGGGCATTATCCCAATGGAATTTTGGCAATTTTGGCGTTGCTCTAAATTCCTCCAAGTCATTTTGGGCTGATTCTCTTGGTTCCGCTACTCAGCTAACTTGTGGAGTGACTTTGGGCGTCATCTCCAAAAATGGCATAAAAAGCAGGTGGCATATTTCTTAGGGTATTTAACTTCCCAAGTATCATGCGAGGACTTCTCTCTTTGGCATCACTGGCCATATTGGGTTTACAAGCACATCTGTGAGCTTTCAAGTCCTCCACTTCTTTTATCAATTACTTAATATCTGCACTGAAGTTTCTTAAATTAAAGCAATCCGCTTCTCACTCCATTTTCAGGAATAGGACCTCTCAAATGAGGTCTCCTTCTTTCTTCTTCAATGAGTTTACTTTGCCGAGTAACTTGTTCCCAAAGTTTGCTACATTATCTACTCCTTCCTCCACCTTGTTGACTCGCTCTTCCAAGGCCGCAAACTCCTGATGGTCCGCTGAGTTTAAGGCATTCTGATTCACAGTGGCAATCTCAGTCCACAGCTTGTGCATCTCTTCTTTATTTGACATTATAATAGATTCTTCACTCAACTACCATTGTAGTGAGCACCAACTTGTAAAAATTTACTTAGGATTGATTATCAGTCATCAACCCAATAACCTTTTTACTGCACAGGTTTAATTTCCTCGTGCACTTCTTTGCGTTGTATAGAATGTATTATTTGATAATAGTATGGAGACTATTATCTGTAGTTGAGTTTGAACTATTATTAGGCCCAACGCTTTAGTCATTACTTCTGATTAGGTACTCTGTATGTTGTACTTGTAGGGATTCGTTCCCTATATTCCTGTCCACCCAATCTTCGTTAAGATACCCTGGTGACAGTCTCTCTTGGCCCAACACACAGTCAGCAGCTATACCTGATTGTGGTTCCTTCATAATAGATCCCCTCTCGGATCTTTACATTTCTCTCTGTGAGGCTTCCAATTATTGCCTTCTGCAATAATATCCTTGAGATGGAACGCCATAATAGAAGCTGATAGTCTAACTATACACCAAATTGATAATATTACTATAGATAATAATGTTTACTAAATGATGTTTTTTTATTATAGTAAATTCTAAGGAATTATATAGTAGGGGATTCGGCTGTCTAACCCTCAGTTGACACCTCTTCAATTAAACGGCAGCTGTTGCCATTGAATAACCCTTCCTCGTCTCAGCAGCGATGGTCTTCCCCATCCTGGCTAGGATTCTGTCATTGGACATCCTCAAGACCTCAAACGGAAAGAGTCAGAAAACATGTCCCTAACATTTTCCTCTCAATCCAAGTAAACCAACATATTTGGCTAGCTACCTGCTTATGTAATGAAACTTTTTAACCAATATGGCAGGTCACTTCATCAATCAATTGACTTGCTAGTTGCTGGCAGCATCACTCGCCTTGCAACTCACTATTCATTCCCAATTAGTTGGTGATAAAACCTGACCAATTCCAATTGGTACACCTGATAGTTAATCACTATCAGATGCCCCTATTTCATCAGTCACTCCACCCAATGAGATCTTAGGTATTCATCCAGATCAATCCCAATGGATGTGACTAGGTGAATATCCCAAAATCCCAAACGTTGTTCCTCCAAAACTTGGGCCAACCAATTTCTGATTCACTTCGCCTTAGGGAATTTTCCCCTAGTGACACCAGGTAATATAGCAGGCTGGGAATATGGGCAAAAATCCTAACAAGGGTACACTTGAAAACTTAACAGGGAGGGTTTATGTGCCAGAACCTGCTGTCCAGATCCATCGCAAAAAGTTTTAAGCCCATAAAAACCTTCAACTAATTATCATTTGGGGATTTTCTAATTTTCCTTCTGAGTGATAAAGTTTAGATTTTAATAGCCCATAACCACTTGATGGCTTTCATATTTTTTTCTAAGTAAGGAGAAGCGACATTCTCGGACTCTGGGAGGGCTATAGTAATCCATCTTTAAATGTTTTACAACTTAAGGGTAACATGAGTCACTTCAGTCTTAGACTTACGTTTAATATTCAATTGTATGGGTTGTATCTCTTTTCTAGACCCAATGGACAATGGCTTTATAAAGCAAAATAATATGGTTCAGTTAAAATATCTTTTGTATTCCTCATTGAGGTACTCAGCCACCCCTTGATCAGTGTTTAAATTTTACCCATTTGGATGATCAAAGTTGCAACATCAATTAGTGCTTCCAAAATGAAGTCCCTCACTGTTTTTATTTAACCAAGGCAAGCTGACCAGGGAACAGGCATTACTGAAAGAAAGAAATGACATGAAACCTGAACAGGGTCAACTCCATCAAAGAAAGTTTTTCCACCTCCGGATCAGGACTCAAATTTTTCTGGTTACTTCATGGGTAAGGTTTTCGTGTTATTAGACCTACTAACCGCCAATAGCTTCCTTTGGCTGGCACCCCAATTGATGTGCAAAGGGTGGGAATCGAACCTGCAACCTTCAGGTTGGTAGCTGTATGCCCTTACTGACTCGCCTTCCACCCCCAAAGTCCCTCACTGTTTTTTAGTACTAGATGGTCCCAAAGTCCCTCACTGTTTATTACTTAAATGTCAGATATTTGCTCAATTGTGAGTAGCCAAATAAAGCTCTTCCTTTAGCTTAAATCTCTTATCATGTTAATTCCATAAGTTTTAAGAAAAGTTTTTATGCTCAACCAGATATTTTATGCACACCGCTCTAAGTTTAAATCAACTAGATCAACTCCTGCTGCCCCACATGAAGCGCCGTTGCACCGGGACTAGTGTTTATCAGCCACTGCTAAAACGCTCAGGCTGGCCCAGCGAACCCTTAAACACTTCTGGTCGATAGTCCCGCCTTATGATCTAGCTCACCACCTTTCACACTCCCAGGTGGTGCTTAGAAACACCCTGATGCTCCCTTGGGGCAACCTGCGTTTCAGCCTATGGGTATAGTATGGGTACCTCTTCCCCTACATGGATACGGCCATCATTGAGATGGCCACAGAAGTTTATAAACTCATTGATTCGTAGATTTCCACCCATTAAGGGATACTTTGACCTCAGCTTCCCTTGAGAAGCCCACGCCATGGCTGCATGCACAGCTGCCTTTAATATAAAAATATAACCATCAAACTATCAAAATTTGCTTGCGGATGTAGCCACACAAGTGGTCAGGTTTACCAGTTTCTCCTCCAACATCTTTCCTAAAACGCATAACCACAATCTCATGGAGGGCTTGGTGGCCTACAGCACCGGCACCGTGCTACAGTTTGTAGTTCCCAATAGCGCTATCCGTCTTGCTGGCCTTATGCATTTGTGACAATTCACCCCTTCTGTCATGACACTCACCTCGAGATACATTCCATGCCATGATCAGATCAACCCCTGCTTCTTTCCTTCTGTGCATGCGTCAAAAATGGCTGCGCTATCTGTTTCTTTTGCTTCAAACTTGACCATTTATAATTCAAGTGCCCTTCAGTCTCCGCGGAAGCCTCTTCTGACACTCCTCCCTCTGAAACCAACCCCAACACTGTTTTCAAATAATTATTTTAGTGGGGATTGATTCTCCCCTTTACCCTCATCCAGTGAGGGTGCTACCCTCACCGTTCCACCCAACTAAGGCTTGACTACCATAACTATTCCTGAGCATATTGCAGCTCATGCATTTTTGAGTTGGCTTGGTCTACTGTGTGTGACCAATAAGCATATGATAACCATCAACTCCTGCTGCTGGCCCAGCTCAGGCTGTATCAAATCCTATTGAGACTCTTAATTAATTGATGGTGAAGAACGAGCCTATGGAATTAAGCCAAAAGTTTTGACTGGTCAGAATTTTTCACACAACCCCATGACTTGACTCCCCGCCACTTCTATCCTCACAACAGATAAACAGTCATAAAAAAATTCTTAAAAAACCATCAAATCAGCTGATGCCCCCCACCAACTCTCTCCTCCTCTAAGCTATCCATAAAGCAATTAAGCCACTTTGAAAGGGTATTCCCATCGCAGACTTCCCCAGAGACTTCCGTGATAAAGCTAAGTAAAGTCTTGAGGAACTTTCATTTGCAGCAGGCCACACATGTATTGACATAGCAAGATCATTGCTTTTTGATCCCAACTACCCTCAAACTTACCAATTCATCAAACCATTCACTGTTGTCATAGTTAAATGACAAGATAATGGGCACTAACCCCAAGGATAAGGCTGGACGACAGGAGGCCCAGAAGGTGAAACTTCAGGCCTTCCCCGACCTTAGGCATAAACTAGACCAACGCTGGGTACAAGCCAAGTATGCCCAGGTTGGTACTAGTGAGGTGCATACACCTAACCCCTTGCGTCATCCCAGGCTTTATAACATTTTATTCAATTAACGAAAATGGCTCAATTCTGTTGATTAAGAAATGGGGGTTTGAAACTCGTTCCATTTACAAAATTACACATTTGGGTAGAGTACAACTTCAATTGATTACTCAAATGAAGTCTGTTTTAGTGTATTCTACTAATTTAAATGGGAGCATTTGCCTATTGGTGAATTAGTGCTTAGGACCACATCAGCAGACCCCAAATTACCCCAACATTGTTTAAATTTAATTTTCATGACCAACATTCCTTGTTGATCGACTTTTCACAATAAATTTTCCTATTTTCCCATTTTATTAGATGTTATCTTGGACAATACTGTGCGCAGATCTCTTTAAGGAGGTATTACACTAATTTAACCTCTTCATTTAAATACAATTAAATTATCACCTAGTGCATCGTTGGTTCGCCCAGGTTCCCTCCAACCTGGGAAGTTTATCCCTTCTCCCTTTGTGTACCGCGTCGCTTTTGGTGGGATATTTATTAAAAGTATTGCATTTCTCTTCTTGTGTTATTAGTGCTTCAGCACACTCTGTTGGGATCTAGTAACTTTTATTTGGGTGACTAGTTCCCTGGCGTTAGCCTTGTGCACCGTGCACTACCACGCTGGGAAAGGAGAGTTATAGACACTCTCCTTACATTAGTTAATCAACCCCTTAATTTTATGTGCATGAACTTTTTCCATGTGGGACTTTTCTAAAGTGCAAAGGGTGGGCGCCAGCTGTGGGCTTTGGCTGTGGGCAACCGCACCGCTGTTTTTCTTTCTGAAGGTTGGAGCATCTTGACGTTATTTTAGCTGACTCCAAATAGAAAATATCCTCCATCCATGCCTGTATCTGGTGGATACGGATGCTTCTGGGTCCAAAAGTCATGATATCCTGACATTCCACCAAAATTTACAAAACCAACATAAATAAACAGAGTTTACCTCAACAGCGCGTTCTGACAATGTCAACGGAATTGACGCAGATGGGCCTGGAGGTGTTGGCCTTGGATAACTTTAGGCATTCCATTGCATTTATGGTAATAGGGTCATTAACATCTAAAAATGCATTTTATAATGGAAACCTGATATATACCTCTGAACCATATTTGCTCTCTCATAGCTCAGATATGAGAACTATTCCTGCGTATGGAATTAACCCAGAAAATCCCCGTTTTACCTCTTCCATGATTCGCAGCACTAAAGAAGTTGAAAAAGAACAGCGTTTAAATATGAAAATATTTATGCCCCGGCTGAAGATATGGTGGGATATGTGGCCTCAATAGTAAGAGTGGCCAAATATCCCTTTCCATTCTTTGATTCTAAAACATACCAGGGAGACATGTTAATGCCAGATGAAGAGTTGGATAATGATGTACTGGCGTTTTGGCTTTAAATAAAGACCATTATGAGTATTTTCTACTGACTGCTATCCTTTTCTCCCCTTTAAGGAAATTCAGCACCACTATTCTGGTGGATACTGGGCCCAGTGAAAACTTTGTGGACCAGAGTCTAGCCGAATACCTTGGGCTGAGTTACTTGCCAGGTGGTATGCTTAGGGGAGGGGCGTCCCAAGGTGCTACCACTCTGAAGATCATTGGGACAGTGGACTATCAGGTTGGCAAATACCACTTGTCTGATCACTTCAAAGCTAAAAAAACCTTTTGTACCCTATCATATTGGGTGTGAGTGGTGGTGGAAGTTTGCTGTTAAGACTAACCTGAAAGAGAATACCCTGTCCCTAACAGTAAAGAATGGTTACACATTAGTTGTTCCTTTGTCAGAGGATAACGCCCAGGGTGAATTGCCCCACTGACCCCACCTTCACACTCTTAGCCTTGCCTCTATGCGGAAGCCCAACGTTGAGGTTCACCTACCTTTTTGTTTGAAGGGTTTGGAATCTTCCTTTGATTCAGCATCAGCTGATATACTACCTGATCATTCTGAGTACAATCGTGAGCTCTGACTCACTGTGGATCTGGTGCGGATATCTTCCTCCATCTAACCATTGACTGTTCTAGAGAAAAAGGCGTTAAATGTGTGGGTGAATGAGCAGTTAGCCAAAGGAATAATTTTTAGCGTACCTCCCCTGTTTGCTCCCCACTTCTCTTTGTTGAGAAGTCAGATGGTACTTTACGCCCATGCGTAGACTATGGGAACCTCAACAATGTCATATTGCCAGATCTACATCCCATCCCTTTGAATTCTCAGATTGCGCGCTATGTGGAGAAGACTAAGGTCTTTTCCAAGCTGGATGCCTTAATGCTTTGAATCAGATTCAGATTAAAAAGGAATAAGAATGGCTAACCGCCTTTTATACCAAAAAAGGGAGTTTTCAGATTTAGTCATGCCCTTTGGGCTTAAGAATACCACTGGTATCTTTTAACTCCGCATTGATGCATTGTTGGGGGACTTGTTAGGGGTATGTGCGGTTGCCTAAATGATGATATTCTGGTGTTATCCCCTGACCATGAGTCCCATGTGGTACACCTTTGGCAAGTGTTGGAGAAGGTTAATAGTAGCCCGCCTCACGCTAAAGATCAGCAAGTGTGAATTCTTCAAGTCCCAGGTCACTTTAGTTGGCAACGTCGTGATTGACCAAGGACACATGATAACTCCAGACAAGGAGAAGGCTATTCGTGAGTGGCCTACCCCACCTCAGTCAAGTAATTGAGGAGCTTGTTGGGGATGTGTACGTTCCTCAAGGAGTTCATGCCCAATCTTTCCGAGGTGGCAGCACCCTTATATAAGGCTAGCGGTGCAAAGGTGCTTCAGTGGTCCCCCATTTTTTAAGGACGCTTTCTAAGCAGTGAAGTGCACCCTGTTGTCCACGTCAACCCTTCGCCATGTTGACCCTTCAAAGAGTTCATTGTGTCTACTGATGCCTCCAACTTCGCCATAGCGGCTGCCTTGTTACAAGTAGGCGAAGATGGGATAGAGCATCCGGTGGGATATTTTTCTAGGAAAATGACATTGCCTGAGTTAAACTACGCCGTTTACAACGAAGAGTTACTAGCAGTGGTGGAGGCTCTGACTTATTGGCGTCACCACTTGCATGTCTCCTCCCAACCTTTCTGTGTACATACATATCACCGTGCCTTGCTGTACTACCGCGCCTCTCATGGCCTAACCCCACTGGCAGACCCGTTGGTATGAGATCCTTGCCCAATTTGCCTTTTCTTACGAGTTCACCAATGGCAATGAAATGGCTTGGCGGATGCTTTAAGCCGCAACCCTGCTTTAGCTCCTGATTAAAGGAGGTAAAGATTAATAATACCCAGTTGATGATTTCACTAGGTAAGATTTTATCTCAACTTCCCGCTTCCTCAGCAAACTAGACAGCGCTTGCACCTCTGGAAATGCAGAGGAATACAGTATGTTCAGAAAGGTAGTCTTTTCTCAGCCGCTATCATCTGAATATACTATGGTACTTGCTAAGAGCGCTTTGAATCAAGAGGATGTGTCAAGGGGCTATCACATAAAGGATGTGATGGTGTGGTTTCAGGGGCGCCTATGGGTTTCTGCTGGATCACTGCACCTGGAAATCATCTGAGACCATCATGATGGAATCACCATTGGTCATCCTGGGAAAGAAAAGAAATTGGAGTTGATACAACGCACCTACAATAGGAAGGGCTTGCCTGCTCATGGTGAGGCGGTATTGTAAAGAGAACCTGATCTGAAATCAAATGAAACCAAATAGTCAATCTTTAGCGGGTTTTCTGGTACCAATCCAAAAGTCTGAAAGGCCCTGGACCTCACTATCAGTTGTTTTATTGTGGAGTTACCTGCCTCTGATGGTTATAGTGCCATCATGGTGGTGGTGGACCGTTTACAAAGTTCGCTCACTTTATTCCTTGCAGAATGACAACAACCGCGGCTGAGATGGCTAGGCTCTTCGTCACTCATGTGTTTGCCCTCCATGGGGTTCCCCAAGAAATTATCAGTGACCGGGGACCCCAGTTTACCTCTGTTTTTGGGAAGAGTTGTGCAAGACTCTTCAATTTCGCCCCTGCCGTTCAACTGCCTATCACCCTCAAAAAAGTTGGGCAAAATTGAACTATTGAACCAGTGTTTGGAACAGTTCCTGCGGTGTTACGCCGCCATGGATCATTCAGATTGGTTTCTCAACTTCCTATGGCCCAATTTAGTTACAACAACACTTTGCATTCTTTGATTGGTTGTTATCTTTTTTTGCTAACCATGGCTTTAACCCCGCCTTTAACATGGAGCCCAGCTGTGGTTCCAAAGTTGAAGCTGTGGTGGACTTTGCCAAGAACATCAAGAAGGTCCACCAGGGGGTTTCCACAAGCTTAGAGGCGGAAATGAAAGTGTATAAGGAGAATGCTGATGGTAAGTGCTGAGTGGGTCCAGCGTACAAGGAAGGGGATCTTGTGATGTTTGATGCTCATAAGATCCCTATCAAGCAGCCATGCAAGAAGCTGGGACCAAAGAGGATTGGCCCTTACCGCGTTGTTAGAAAGGTGGGTCATGCCTCATACCAGTTAAATCTTCCTTCTTTGTTTCAGATTTTCTCTGTCTTTCATGAGAGCAAATTGATGTTACTTGAGGGCCCCCCACCAGAGACTCTTGAGGCCTATCTCGTGGATGGGGCGCCAGAGTGGGAAGTGGATGAAATAGTAGCCTCCCACCATGTTAAAAGAAGATTTGAATACCTGGTATTTTAGAAGGGTTTTGACACTGCAGAGAACAGTTGGGTCACAGCACGTGACTGTGTGAATGCCCATGATCTGATCAAAGCTTTCCATAAACTTTTCTCCCAGGCTGCTGGATCTCAACCCAAACCGATCATTTCCACAATGATGTTGCCCCAGCCCATAAGAACTTTTCCCAAGTGCAAGCCCCTGGAAAGGGGATTGAGCCCAGTTGGGAGTAGAGGGTAATGTCAAGGTTAAATGACATGATAGTGGCACTAACCCCAAGGATAAGGCTGGGCGACAGGAGGCCCAGAAGGTGAAGCTTCAGGCCCTCCCTAACCTTAGGCATACACTAGACCAACGCTGGGTACAAGCCAATTATGCCCAGGTTGGTACTAGTGAAGTGCATAACGCCCAGCCCCTTGCATCAGGCCAAGCGTTAGAAAGGTTTATTCATTTTATATGGGTGGCTTGATTCAGATGATTGTGGAACGAGGGTTCAAAAACTGTTCCTTTTAAAAAATCATACATTCAGGTAGAGTACAACTTAAATCAATTACTCGAGTGAAGTCTGTTTTGTTGTATTCTACTAATTTGGATGGGAGCATTTGCCTATTGGTGAATCAGTGCTTAGGACCGCATCAGCAGACCCCAAATTACCCCAACATTGTTTAAATTTGATTTTCATGACCAACTTCTTGTTTGTCAACTTTTTACAATAATCTTTCCTATTTTCCCGTTTTATTAAATGTTATCTTGGACAATACTGTGCGCAGATCTCTACAAGGAGGTCTCACACTACGTTAACCTCTTCATTTTAAATACAATTAAAATATCACCTAGTACACCGTTGGTTTGTCTAGGTTCCCTCCAACCTTTGAAGTTTACCCCTTCTCCCTTTTTGAACCACGTCACTTTTGGTGGGATATTTACTATAAGGATTGCACTTCTCTTGTTAAGTTATTATTGCTCCAGCACTCTCTGCTGGGCTCTAGTAACATTTGAACAAAACGGCTAGTTCCCTGGCGTTGGCCTTGTGCACCGTGCACTACCACGCTGGGAACAAGAGAGTTATAGACACTTTCTTATAACTGTGCTTAACTCATCACCTTTGCTGAACACCAGCTCATTTAATATGTTAAGACTATGCACACTACTGTCCTCATTGATGAGGAGACCACTCACCTCTTTCTCCTTCTAACACACGCCAATGATGCTCCAAACCCCCTTTTTTCCTCCTTTGCCTGAAACCTGAAATAGCTGGCGCCAGACAAAAATCCCTTGTCCCATCTTCCCCTTCTAATATGGATTCTTAGGCCAACGCTGTGTCGCCATAGTAGGTTTTGTATTTTAAACAAAAATCCCTTTTGTTTGGAACATCACAAATAAAGTTGCGTGGAGGACCCCCTCTTAGGTTGATGTCAGGAAAGCGACAGATAAAGTTTAGACTGGCCTGCCAGTTGGTACGAAAAAAACTTATAAGGCTATCCAGAATGCCAGGGTCACTGCTGCTCAAATGACGTTAAAATGGGCTGAGAGATGAGAAACCAACAAATTTTGATTGGCCATAAATGTAAAAAAACTTTGCAAAAATCCAGGATGTTGCAGCACCAGAGCCTATGGGCCTGGGTGTAGAGATGTGCGAAATTGGATTGGGTGTTTTAGGTTGAACCTTGAGCAATTTGGTGTGATAACATCGGTGAGAGTGTGGAGGCTCACCAAGAATGGAGATAGTTTTTACCATAAAAACCCAGGTATCAAAGGCGGATTTTCTCTGCAAGTGGGGATAACTCCAAGAGATTCTTTACACATATCACGAAATTGACCATGGGCTCCGCTAGTGTGCCAGGCCAACCATTATGAAGACTGGTGGCCCTTTGCTGTTTCGCCTTCATTGGCGTACCAACCCCTACAAGTCCTGCGTCTAACCCACCAACCAACCACCAACGGCTTCGCCTTTAGCCCCAGGCATCCTCGGCAAGTGCCTCAGCAAGTCCATCCCCCTCCTGGGCAGCTATGGCAACTCCCGCGCTGCACCCCATTAGTGTTGGCAGCCTGTCAGAGCATCCGCTGATAGCCAGCTGACTAGGTTCCCAATGGTTCCTCATAGAGAGGAGGCATGGGAGCTGGCAGCACTGGCCACTCCAGGCGTGATCACTCGCGCCTATCAGGGATCCCCTATCCTATCACTTCTACTCCACAGGTATAAGCCACTATAAAATAAAAGGAAGTTTGGTGCAAGAGAGAATTTTATTAGGAGAGAATGAACGACTATTTATACTACTTTCAGGGCTACTGCGCCCAAGTTCTCTTTGGACAATCAACTACTGGAAAACCCATCAGCCTCTTGATTCCAAACCTCTATCAGATTTTAAGCTTTATTCATTCATACTCATAGCGATTCCCTCCAGATCTGCTCATCTTATCACCAAATATTAAATCAGGTCAATCCATCCTCAGCATAAGTCACTGGTCGGTCATATATAAATTAATATATAAATAGGACTTTAAGCATCTTTGGCATTGAGTCACTGGTGCTCTGAATTAGTTGGTAGAACCATTTTTAGACAATTTATAATGGATTCATCAGCTTTCCACTGAAAAATCCTACAATAATCTTCAGATGGCATTTTGGCAGCGAATGCAGCTTCTGCTGAACCTAAACTTGATCAAACATATAACATTAAATAGTATTGAACTAGGATATTAGCCGGCAATTACGCCCAACTAATCAAGACCCCTAATTTGGATACTATCAGAAGGATTCATCTGGTTAATATCCTTACAACACAGTAGGTCAGATTGATCACGGTGGGAACCAAAGATATTAATATGAGTGGGAAATCCCAGTCAGTACGTGGTCCAAGATGATACATTGGAGGTGCCATAAGGTTTTGACAAAGAAAAGATTTTAACTAATAAAACAAATTGGGGTTTGAGAATTTTATTGAATTTTAGTAAAATAAAAATTACCATCAATTTTCCCAGTGTGTACTGCTGTTTAAATAGCCAATCAATTGGGAAAAAGCTTAGAATGCACAGGATTGGGGCCCTCAAGATTTGATCTAACCTGGCAAACTTTGAGCAGAAGAGGGAGAACTTTTTTGTATGGAACTGACTTTGGTGTGTTAGTAGCAGGCCAAGTCATTATTGGTTCATTCACAGACACCCAAATCAAAGATTTACCACGATTCTAACAGTTTGAATGATGGCGTCTTACCCAATGGACAACAGGAACCTCCCAAGGCCACCCAACATAGGGGCAGTTCCAAGAGGTCAGGAACGGGTTGATGCACACAACCCGCCTGCACCCAACTGCTATGGCATCCGTTTAACAGGAGAGATTTTCCAGACGGATATCTCAATGCTTCTGAGGAGGGTTCAGTGCGGATGGCTACTTTGCCTATGGCCCAATGCCATTAATGAGTTTCTCCAAAGGTTCAGTACTGGATGCTCTAAATACTAAAAGTATATAGCTGTCAGGCTTTGTTGCCGATGGTTTGGTAATGTCAGCCACATTTGTTACCTTTTCCCCATGCAGATGCGAATTCTCTGACAACTTGACACAAATTCCCTTAATCCTCTGTACCAATTCCTTGGTTGTTAGTACCAGGATAGGTGATGGAATCTTCAAAGGGCAAGCTGTGACCACTGCTTATTCACCACATAGGAGAGGTCACCCTGGGAGATGAGGGGGAAGCTGGCCTTCTTGACCTTTTTTGGATGATGAAGGGAACACCCAATCCAAATGGAGGGGACGCTAACGCAGTTCTACAGTTGGGCACCACTAGTATCAAAAAAGGAGTAGCCAAATAAAGAAAGTAAGAGTTTTATATAATAGATTATAAAATAGGGGTAAAGTGCCCGAGGATTATGGTAATGATCCCTCTTTAGGCAGATTATAAAATCCTAAGTAAAAAAACTTTTTAGATAGTTAATTTATAAAGCCTTAATTTATGATATTTGATCTTTTTCGTATTACAAAATGAATGTAAGTATCAATCAGAACTTGAGATCTTTAAGGTATCAAAATTTTGGAGATTGATAGAATGCTTATCTAACACTTACAGTATTGGGGCCATTTGTTATTAGATCCAAAGACTCAATAAATACTTATATTTCAGAAGTCAGGTATTTAAGGATTCAGGTAAGACGCTTACCTAATATTTCTATTGTAAAAGATCTTTTATGATCATATAAAGATGGTATCTTAATAGAAACTAGCATTCTTCCTTAAAATAATAGCTTATAATCCTTCAGGAACTCAGTCTATTATAGTAAGTCATATCTATTATTGTCAAGGGCGCTTCCTGCTCATAAACAATCAGGTTTCTAAAGTTTAGTGGTAATGGAAGGCAAGCTTTGATGGCCCAAATGGACGCAATCCCAGAAGCACCTTACTCCTGGGTGAGATTCAAGTTGATAGCCAATCTTATACAATCTTGTAAAATGATTATATTTATTGGTGAGCCAAAATTAGATTGGGCATAAAACTTAGCTTTATTTATGCTTATTTTTATATTGTAATCAAGGTTTTAGAAGGAGGAGGTACAGATTAAACAGAGCTCATGAGAGTAGAAAACAAAGTTATTTTTTTATTTGCTTTAATTCTAAAAGTTGTAAAATTATTAATTTCTTTAGTAGATGCTAAAACAAAATAGCCAGCATCTACAGGTCAAAGTTGGGTAGATGGAGGCATAATGGTATTGCCAGCGTAGAAAGCCTTGTACCCTATAAAATCTTCCTTTTTACCTTCATTTCTTTTTGATAGATTTAGCATAAAGCGCAAGAGTGGTTTCATTGGCCACAGTAAGTACAATTTATTCATTTTTGTACTTATACTTAGTATCTCCTACAACTACATGGATTTGAGGGTTAGTGACAAAATAGAGGGAGACGCCAAGGCGGTCATTGGAGCAGTCAACAACATGAGCCTCTTAATTATAAAATCACTGTGATAAACTATCTTATATTTATTAGCACTAGTGATGCCCTACCCAAAAGGGGGAGCTGACACACAGCTTTAATTGCAAATGGGACAAACAAGGGAATTATTAGATATATAAAGTTTCTAATATGGCACCTCAGCTAACAGCCTAGGATTTCATATCAGAATGCGAGGAAGATTTAGGGAAACTTTTGTCCTGCGCCGCTTTTTCTGGCAGACCTTGTGGACAGCATTGGGGTGGGAGCATCAGCGACATGTGGCATAAGAAGGTATTTTTGTAAATTTTCTTCGTTTATGAGGCCAGCAGTGTCCATTGCCTCAATGTATTGAGCAAGTTGATGCTCAGAAAAAGTGATGAGTGCCAGCACACAAGTACAAACTTGATGCACCAGTAGGTTACGGGCTAATCAGGGTTAGAAAGAAAAGTTTTTGCCATGTCAATGCAAGTGCGGCTTTCACCAAAAGTGAGCTCTTGAATTTCATATTTTGTATCATCCTCAAAATCATGGAGAAAATTGGGTATAAGAATAAACTCAACAAGGGGCTCCATGCCCCATGAAGTTGCTATGAAGTAGGGTGTTGGCAGGGGCAGCTCCAGCCTCAGCTGCCTTTTTATTAATATTTTTGAAGAATTGGAAAACCGTTTTGGGGAGAAAATGGCAGGGCTGCGATTTGGGAGTATCAACAAAAAATCCTCCAAAGCAAAATCCAGCTTGACATGGTTTGGCCGTTTGTCCTCATCAATCCATTTGAGAGCCTTAAATGGATTGGATTCATCTAACACTGGGCCAGCCACCAGAAAATTGGGACTGTGGCAGAAGCTGATTGGCCACATGCTGTTGACCTTGGCAGCTCAGCTGAAACTGAGTCAGTCATCAACTCAGGATTCTGTAATCTGGTCATGTTAATATTTTAAATAAAATCTTTTAAATTTTGATTAGATGCCACCTTAGAAGCGGTGCCAGAATTTTCCAAGGTTGGGGGTGGGAGGATTGAGACCCATTCAAAAATTGAGCTGAACCAGCTGCCAACCCAACGCCGGAGGGAGTAGCAGCAGAAGCAGTGGAGGCAGAAGCTGTAGGGCACTTGCACTTTGAGTGATCAAGCTAAAGCACAAGGGGCAAATGGGGCAGCCATCCTTGACATGCACCCATATTGGTTGATCAGGGGCAGATCTGATCACCGTGCAAGGGGAATTGCAAGGTGGGTGTTGTAATGAAATGGGCTGATCATCACAAAGGTGTGAAGCCCTGCCAAACAACTCAATCCAGTTGGAACCACAAATTGCAACATGGGGTCTTCGCCATAAATGGACAAACCCTCCATGAGTTCATGGCGGAGGCGTCAGAGGAGAGATGGGTGGGAAACCTGGCAAACTGGATCACCAAAGTGGCCTCATCTGGGAGCTGGGTACAAAAGGTGAGAAGTGTAATTTATTTTAAATATTAATGGCAGCTTTGCTTCTGCCGTTGCATTGGCCTCATAGTGGAAGCTGAGGTTGAAATACCCCTTAGAAGTGGAAATCAATGAAGCCACAGGGTATAAACCTGCTGTGTCTTTCTTGATGATGGACACACTTGCATATGGGAAAAGGCGCCTATATTTAATCCTGAGGCTAAAATGCAAATTGCTCTATGGGAGCACCAAAGGGCTCCAGAGCACCACCTGGGAACTTGCAAAATAATGATGGTTTAAGTCCTGAGGGGGACATAATGCTTGGTAGTGTTAGAGGGTTAGCAGAGCCAGCCTGGACGCGCTTTTGCGGCGGCTGAAAGACGCCAGATGGCGGCGCAACACCACCACAAGCTGGGGCAGCAGGCGTCAATGGTATTAACATTGGTAAGCTTTGGCTCAATCGAGTGGTCATTTTTTGTATTTTTAAAAAAAATCCAAATTTTGGCTTCATTTAGTTATTGAAGAGAAAGAGATATTAGTTGAAGTCCTCTTCAAAATCACATTTGGCATCTTTTTTCGCAGGAATTCAAGTCCAATGAAAATGTCATAATTCTAATTTTCCAATACTTTGGCAAGCGCTGATACCACCAGTAACCTGGGCTGAAGAGTCAGTGCATTATATGCCTCACAGAAAATTTTAGTATTTGGCCCAGCTGTCCCATATTTTTTCCTGTACTTCAAATCTGAAGAGATCTTCATTTTTTTAGTAATTTTGTTGAAACAATATAATTGGTGCACCATATCAAATTACTCTTAATTTTACTCAGTTAACTAATATCTGCATATTAACACTAAAGTATTATAAATAAAAAAGTATTTATTAAGTAATTAGTGACATCTGATTCTAGGTCTCAAATATGATTTTTTATGACAGATTAGAAAGAATCTTTTGATAGTACCAATGAGAATAGAGATTTTTAAAATATCAAGCTTTGTCTTTAGCAACTCTTCAGCATTTTGGCGGTTCAGATTTTCCTATAAAAAGTGAGCATAAGGCCAAGTGACCTCTTCACAATCTCAGGGTTATTACTCCTTGCCTTTACATTAGTAAATGCGTTTGCATCCAAATTTATAACCTGATAGAGCGGATCAGGTGTATCTTCACTAACAAATTAAATGAAGTATCCAAATCAAATTTGGAAGTAACAGGTGGAAAAGATATGCATCAGCTTTAGATTGTTCCATATCTATGACCAATTCTCGTCCTGAATCCTTAAAAGTTTACTTCTAATTATATGACCAGATTTAATATCTCTTTAAGCTTATTGCACCTGAGGGTGGCAAGCTGTCTGACTGCACCACCTTAGCCAGCAGTTAAGGATTTGTCCAACCATCTAAGCCCTTCATAAATTTCACCACTGCTACTTGTGATTAACTGGGCCAGCCTGATCTGCACATTAAGCTCATTAATAAAGTTCCGGATTTACCACAAATTTGGAGGTTGAGTTCAAAGGGTCAGGGAAGTTGGAAGGACAATTTTAGATGAAATTGTAGTAAGATTTGGTGATTTGAGAACGAGGGCAAATCCAGCGTAAAAAGCAACAGGTGGCTTGAACTTTCCAAATTTCCATAATTTTTGGATGCAAGGCTTTCATGAGCAATGATTTGGATGTCACTCAAAAGCCTAATTTAGTATTTTGATTATTTAAACTATCAAAAAAGCTTTAAAATGAGGAAATGACAACTGAAGATACAGTTTAGTTTTCTCAAAAAATCACAATAAAGGTCTCAGTATTATTGCTTTCCTAAAAACCACTTTAAAAGTTAATTTAAAAAGATCATTTTAATCAACCAGAATGATGAGCTTGACCAGCGAGCTAGGACAAGCATTGGCTTCCTTTGCAGTCTTGTCATAAAGCCAGACTATGTTTCTTGCATGCAGCATCGCTGGGACATTTGTCTGCAAATAAGATGCAAACTCTGGTAATGGCATACAGGTTCAGGGGTGGTTCTCTGCTGGATTGTCAGTCATGTAGTTGGTGACATGGCTTGTACTTCCCAACTCCTTTGTTGCATATTGGCGTGAACCCATGCATTACATAGAATAAAACTCAAATACCTATCTCCCCATCTTGTGGGGGCCCCAGGAGGAAGTAATAGTCATCAACAAAAGGAAAGGAACTGAAATCTCTTACCCGTGGTTATGGTAGGGTTCTGATTGGCATTTTTGCTATGTGAGGTGGGATGATTATGGGGCAGCAACTCCAAAATCCATAGCAAGTTCATACAACCCCCAAATCGCCTACCAGTCAGGTGGCTTTGTACATGGAGGCGTTGAATAAAATTCATTGGGTCATTGCACATATCCGCTTCAAGGCATGGTTAGAATAACAACAGGGGAATCCTCTCTTGAACTCCAACAAGCCCAGGTTATAGTGCATTACCCTGCAGAATGACAGACAAAGGGAGGAAGTTAAAAAATAACTTGTAGAGTACCACAGCGCGGTAGAAGCATCATGCAGATAGAAAGAGGCGCCAGACCCATTGTTTGCTCCAGGAGATTGGGTGTTGGTGGTGGTGAGAAGTTATGTGGTAATGGTGAAGAGCTGGAAGCTTCTACCAAAGTTCTTGAGGACCATATAAGGTGATTTGGGCTATCAACAAGGTTGCTTTTGAATTGGACCTTTCTGAAGGGTCAAAGGCCATCCAGTTATCCATGGCTCACAGCTTTGGGGATTCTGAGGGCATGACCAAATCAGCCTGGGCCATTGAGCCCACAGGAGGAGGACAACCGGAAACATGAGGGTATACAAATCCTAATTAAGCAATGAGTGAGGGTCAGCGGCAATTCCTGGTAAAGTTGAGAGGGTATCTGTTGGAGGAAGCTATCAGGAAGACGCCAGAGGAGTGTGCACGCTGTCAAGGGAAGATCCGGAGCTCTTGGATTCACAGTGGGGTGATGTGATGGATCAGGTCAGCCTGATCCTCACATTGAACTCACTAATAAAGCTCCAGATTCACCTGCAAATTTGAAGGTCAACCTTGAATAATAGGGGCAGTTGGAAGAAATTTAAGACGAAAATCATAAGTAAGGATTTGGGTATTTGAGAACGAGGATGATCTGGCATATTGAATGGACAGCGTCTAATATCCTCTAAATTTCTGTAACTTGGGATAAAAATCTCTCATAAGCATTGATTTGTATGTTGCTCAAAAACCTGATTTAGTATTTCCAAAAATTAAACTATTACAAACTCTTAAAATGGGTAAATGGCAACTGAAAATACAGTTTTGTTTTCTCAGAAAATCACAATAAATGATTAAGTACTATTGCTTGCCTAAAAATCAGTTTTAAAATAAGATTTTATGGAATATATCATTTTTTAACTTTTTGGAGATATGAGCTAAATCCGCCAAGTTGCTTGCACATGATATTACCGCTGAGCAACGGAACAGCCAATATGATGATTGCCAATCCATAATAAAAACCAAAATACAAGATATGGAGCAATCACCCTAATCAACTCTTGAATTATAACATAAAACTACAGAAAATCCCTGCAGAATACTAAAAAAGCTCCTCTATCATTTTTCCGCTCAACTCTTATCTCAGTATTCTTGGTTAAAATCCACCCTTCTGCTTAGTAATCTCCTATTCTTTCCATTTTAGGAGTTTTCATTTATCTCAAGGTTTTGGCAGAATCCCCTCAATTTGCCAAACTATCTATATTACAAACAATTTGATTCACATCAATATAATTTCTGCTCAATCTCAAGGCTTGCCTCAACTCTAATTTATGATCTGCCCGAATGTATAGCTTATTGTCCAGTCATATCATTTTCTCAACATTACCCCCCTATGACTGGACAATAAGCTCTTAATGCTTGTATGCTCAGAGGAACTTCACGTGAACTTGGTCGATATTTTGACCACCTGTGGTTTCCTTAATGGTGTAGTCATTGATACTATTATTCTCAATTATTTTGAACGGCCTAGTACAGATGTTAGCAAGCTTGTTCTTCCATTCAAATCCATGTTGGTCATGGAACAAGACATGATCTCTTACAGCGAATTGCAGGAGTCCGCTACATCTACTCTGATCAGCCGGCAGATCATGAATCTTCTTAGCCAAGCTAGTAGAATATACTTCCATTTTTAGTATTACAGATTCTCCATTAAATTGGTCAAATTTCTGTGGTTCCACGTCTCCAGTATCCTTAAACAAGATTAAAACAGGGCAGGTAGAGCCAGATGTCTACCATAGAGCAGTTGGAAAGGTCTCTTGCCAGTTGATGAGTGGTAGTTGATATTAAATGCAAAGACAGCTGTGGGTAGGAGGGTACTCCATTCAGAGGTTCAAACTTTCACACGCTTGCGGGGTATGTTTACCAATGTTCCGCTGACCCATTCCACCATTCCATTGGATTCTGGATGGTAGAGTTGTAGTCAAGACCCCGCGGATTGCCATCAGTTCATTCAATTTGGGCAGAATATGTGAAGTGAAATTGGTTTCATTGGTAAGATGAACTGCAGACAGCCATGTCACTGTATGACACACTCCATAAAAAAACTTAGCGGTGGTGAATGCCCCCAAATCATTAATTTCCCAGGCTTCCACCCACTTCGTCAAATGGTCAATTGCTGAATTATATACTTAGATCGAATCATGGCAGTTGTCAAAGGCACCACCACATTAATAGAAATGGTATGCCATGTGATCTAGGGCTTAACCAGCTGGTATGTGGTCTTCTTGTGGAAAGGTTTCTCCAATTTGAACTGATGATAACAGCTAAACGTCTCCAGCACGTCATAATGCATGCTCTCCCAATAGTAGCGGGGTCACAAGAACTCCAACATTTTCCACAACCCACCATGCCAAACCACCTAACGCGCATTCATAATAATCTCTAGTCTAGCTTAGGGTTTAGGGAAACTCAGCGTCAACTCCCCAATGCACTTATATAGTTCTTTCTCGCGTAAGAAGGTATCCTGTCTAAACCCATCTAGCATTTTGATCACTTGTGGTGGCTAATTGTGGTATTTTCCCACCACCATCTTCTCATAATAATGTCAGTCAAACCCACCATAATGGCAAATCGTTGGTAGCCGTGAGAGATAGTCTTCATTTTGATGTTTTGCTCCCAGACTGTGTACAATCTCAAAATCATATGCTTAAAGTCTCAATGCCCATCACGTGAGCCATCCTTCAGGTTCACAAGGATTTGCAGCCAATGCAAAGATGCATCATCCGTTACCACTTGGGTTTTCACCCTGTGGAAATATAACCAAAACTGTTTATACAAATATATCACAACTAAGCACTCCCGCTCAGTCACACTTAATTCCGTTCATGACAGTTCAAGCTTTGGCCACAAAACGCGACAGGGTGCTCTATGCCGTCATCATCCTTCTGAGATAATACTGCCCCTATGGTGGAAAGTGATGCATCCATTTGTATTATGATTTGTTTTTTCAAAATTGGGATATTGAAAAATAGGCGCGCTCATCAATACGGTTTGTAAGACATCAAAAGCGTTTTGGCATCATTCCATCCAGTCAAAAGGGACATTTTTATTAAATAACTCAAAGAGTGGTGCCTCAATACAAATGAAGTTAGGAATAAACCACTGATAGTACCTGACTATCCCCAAAAACACTTGGATATCTCATTTATTCCTGGCTGGGTCATCTTACTTATAGCTTCCACCTTCGCTAGCTGCAGTTTAAGACCTTTTGAGTCCACCACAAACCCAAGTTATATAAATTGCTCTTGGAAAAAATGACACTTATGAGGCTTAATCTTGATATTAGCATTGGAGAGTCAGTTGAACACTTGTTCCGAGTGGCCAAGCTACTCTGTGAGCGTTTTCAAGAAAATATTGATATTATTGAGGTAAAACTAAAATTCATAACAGCTTCAAATCACCCAAGATCGTATCCATAGCAAGCTGGAACGTAGCCAGGGCGTTTCACAAACCCTGTGGCATATGCGTAGTCTGGAATAACCCCTTTGAAGTGATTATAGCACATTTCTCACGTTTTGCCACTGGAAAAGCAATCTGAAAGAACCCCAGTATCAAATCCATGGCAGAAAAATATTAGCCCCTCCATGTCAATATAACATGTCATCAATCTGTGGAAGAGTGTATGAATCATTTTTTATAATGTTATTGAGCTTTTAATAGTGAATGACCACCCTGTTGGTGCCATCTTTTTTCCTAAAATTAAGAACTGGAGATGCCCACAGGCACTTATAGCTTTAACATCCCCTGTTAAATCAACCTGTCTGCCTCATTGGAGACAACCTCTTTCGCCACTTTTGAACTCCAAATAGGCCATAACAAATGGGAGGGTGATCTCCCATGTCTACCCATTGCACCAACCCTTATGCGAACCCTAATTCATAGTCCTCAGAAGCAAAAATATATCTCATTATTTTTCAAATAGGACCATAGCCCTATCTTTTTGTTCCTATGACAATCCAGTTAGAGCTTCCCACAGAACCACTGCCATTACATTTAATGGGGATGTTACCAGTAGGCCGAGGTCCTCCCATGATCTAAAGTTGTGAATAGGTTTACCATCAATAGGGCCAAATGTAAATAAGCCACCACTTGGTGCCTTTGGACCGTCATAGCCTCCTTCTGCAGGTTCTCTATCAGCATCTTCACTTCCCCCTGCCTTGGTAACAATAAACCAGGAACCACATGAGGTTAGTGTTAGGATTGCTGGTAGGACCCCATAACCTCCCTGTATAAACCTTCTAGGATGTCAAAATCAAGCTCCGCCCCTAATATGACCTAATGCCCGGATGGTATACTTACAGTGCTCGCAGCTTGTAGCAGTTACCTTTGTACCATAGATCTGGGTGGGGTGAGCTCTGGTCTTCCATTTTATCAACTGATATCAGACAGGAATCACCCCATCACTGTACTCCAAACTAATCTGGCTGAGTGTATTGGGCCCTTTGGGACTCCATTAGAAGAGAATTAAATTGGTATCTGTTAAATAAGAAAAATTGGTTTCTTCAATGATATCAACCATGGTTCCAAATTGCCGCATGAATGCAGCATTAATCAATATATCATAGTTATTATTTGGCAGTCCCAACGCTGGAGCGGAAGCCCTAATCAAACCAATATCAGAGGTAACGCGATGTAAGCTCCTTTGGACACAGTTCTATGTGCCCCCACGGTCCTATACACTACTCTGTGATCCACATCAGGCTTCCGCAGAAGCTTAGCCACGAGCTTGTTGGAGATTATATTAACTAAAACAACAGTATCTATTTAGCCCGGATTTTTGTGTTCTGAGTAAAAATATCACAGCAGATACACTCTAAATAAGATGAACCATTCGTGTATATTATGTGACCTTCCAAGGGCTTTTTGTTACCAATTAAAGGGGCTATACCCATACTGATATGAGTATACTCCTGAGGCGATCTTTTTTAATGGAATGACTACGTTAACCCCAACTATGGAGGCGACGTCCCTTGAGGGTCCAACATTACTTGTGCCTTTTAATTCAAGGGTTTGCCACGCATATGACTTTTTCACATCTTGGCGGAACTTGGAGCCTGAAGGGTGATAGTTGCTCAATTGAATGGGGGCAGATGTATTGGCTAGAAGTTGTTGGTATAAAAAGTCATCAGGTTGGGTACTGGGGCCAACACAAAAAGACTCATGGAAATCATTAGAGAAAATTCAACTTAGTGGAGGTAGAATATCCCATCTCTACTCCGCTCAAGATTTTCCCTGATCACTCAAAACAGATGGCACTGAATGCACATGCTGGTTTCCTGGGTAGTTAGCTGTATAATGGCCTTCTTTGTCTGCACAAGAAACAAGCATTCATAAATGGTTTCCATTTTATAGTTTGCACCTGAAGGTCCAGGTGAAAGTTAACCAAAGCATTGAAGTTAGGCTGAGGATTGGGCGGCTGAGTGTAAGGAGGGCGGAAAAGATTCTCCAACATAATGGGTAGACAAATATTACCCAACGGATTATAACTGGGTCGTTGCTTTCCATTTTCTGATGGTTATGCAGTGGTGGTAGCTGGGTCCTTCTGCTTTACATTGGGAGCACTGAGCGTAGTGGAGAGATGGCATAGAGTGTTAACAATTTAAAGAAGCCTCTCGTATTCATTCAGTATTTGAGTCATAGCATTATGCAGTTTATGATATGGTTTGACTTCCACTATAATGGATACACCCACAACCTCATGTGTTAAGATATTTGCTTCCATTAACACATAAGATTCATTCACGAAATGCCCTGCATACTCCACCAGGGACTCGTTCTTTTAAAGCTGTATGGTCATAAATTTAGCCTTGTGCTGCGACATCTTAGACGCGCCCCCAAACAGATGAAGCACAGTCTCCTTCACCTAAAGATAAGATACGGAACTATTTTGGAGGTAACAGGTGACCTGGTTGGTGCTCTCAACATCCAGAGCGGATAGCAACAGTTTAACTTTCCGTCAATCCAATACCCCTTCCAAGAAAATTTGAACCATTTAATAAATCTGTTCATGTTCCCATCACAAGTAAAAGGCAGTGGCTTCTCAATCTGAAAAAAATCACTTAGCTCTGGGCTCCAGGTGTGAGGAAAAGCCAGAATAGGCTCAGGACAGCCTGGGGATCATCCCCTTGTGGACTAGAATAGGGTCATGCGGATGGATGCAAATCTCCAAAGTGGACTGGGGAGAAGTAGGATTGTGGGTAGGAACCGCCGCGACCTCCAGGGGATACTTACTGGCTGATCCATAGCATTCTTCTCCTACTAGCCGAAGACTGTACTTTTTCCCCTTACCAGGCTTTTCAGCAAATGTTAGACTATTATTTGCTCAGCTTTGACCGAATAGCACTGAAACCGGCCGTCCTACATCCCCTGTTGAAGCGCTTCAAACTCACTTTGCAATTTTCAGCAGAATTCTTACACAGTTAGGTTTACACTCCATTGCCTGAAGCCATGATAGAACATCCTCTAATGTGCCCTGCATTCTCATGTTTTTCCATCTGGTATAACATAATTGTCAGTTTGCTAAATCTACTTGATTAATGAGAGCAGCTCGTTCCTGCACCAGCTCCTTGTTGGCCTGTCAAAAGAATCCAAGTGCACCTGAATATTTGCATACTCCATAGTCTCAATAAATGCAAGGGTAATGGCTCTGCTCCAAGCTGCCTGACTGGCACTTTCATAACTGATTAATATGCCCCTGAAACTGGCTTTATTCTGAGGACGCCAAAAAAACCTGGTCATATAGTTGGCCATCCGCTGGTTGCTCTGCGAAGCACAAAGTAGACTAAATTCAACTTCCATGGAGTCAACGTGATCCATCATCAACAGCTCTTTCAGGGTAACCTTGCCCCTAATCTAACCACTATTTTCTTTTAATCCCTTTGGCCCATTCCGCCAGGTCCACCATAAACTGTTAAGTATTACTACCCAACGTAGTGACATCCTAAATCTATTCATCTGAAAGCCCGTGCTGGTCTAAAAATTCACCTATTACTTGGGGTAACTCATGATTCAACCGTGGCTATAATTTTTCCAAGTGATGGCAGACGTCCATTACACGACTGTCCACGTGCACTAGTGCCCCCTGGTACTCCAATAAAGAGTGGTTGAGGTGGTCTATTAAAAGGTGAGTGTCATTCTATTGCGCTTGGACAAACATCATGACATCCACAATATCTAAATATGTCAGGGCACCACACACAGTAGTTAGTGGATAAAAGGCTGAATGTATTCAACCAAGTATTCCTCAGCTCCATTTGTGCTGAGCCAGTGAGACAGCCCTGGTGGTAGTTTTAAGATAAGACATATACAATGTGTAACAAGTTTCATGGTCCCTTTGGTTATAAAACAAACATAACGCATGTTTCCTGATACTCATCATAAATGAGGTAACCTCACAAAAGCCATTCCATAATACCTCGCAGTTGCTGAGGGGTCACTTTTGTGGACTTGCCATGTTGATATGACGCCAATGCAGGACAAGCACATAACTGCAATTCTATCATAGTATCCTTGTCCCCTTGGCTCCATCACCATGAATATTGCCAGTTCTTTGTTAGATGAATCCATTGTTTCTCCAGCGTATCAGTCATGTAATCTGATTATATTTGTCATAAAAAATGAGGGCTCGCCATGATGCCTAGTGCCAATATGCTATAGTTGTCAGTGGCCCCCTTTAGTGAGCACCACTGTTAACTTTTTAGCAATATGGGTTAAATCTGACGTGTTGGTTACACAGGATATTATCACTGAACAACGGAATTGCCTATATGATGATTGCTGATCCCTTAATAAAAACTGCAAATATAAGATATGGAGCAATAGCCTCAAATGAAACCTTTAATATGATATAAAATTGCAGAAACTCCCCTGCAGACTACTAAAAAACCTCCTTTCTAATTCCTCTGCTCAACTATTACCTTGGTTTTCTTGGTTGATTACACCTAATTGATTAGTAATCTCTTAGTCATTTTTAATTTTAGGAGTTTTTATCTTGGTGTTAAGGCAGAATGCCCTCAATTTGCCAAACTATCTATACCATGATCGATGCATTTCACATCAATATTATTTCTGCTCAATCTTGAAGCTCACCTCAGCTCTAAGTTTTATGATCCGCCAAAATGGATAGCTTATCGTCCAGTCATTTTAATTTCTTGACATGATTTAAATCACCCAGAACGATGAGCTCAACCAGAAAGCTAAGCCAAACATTTGCTTCATTTGCAGTTTTGTCATGGAGCCAGACTCTGCTGCTTGCATGCAGCATTTGTGGAACTTTGGCCCACAAATAAGGCGCAAAATCTGAAAATGGCATGCAGGTTTGGGGATGGTTCTTTGCTGTATTGTCAGTCATGTGGTAGGTGCATGGATTGTTCTTCCCAACTCCTTTGTCACATATTGGCATGAACCCGCGTGCTACACTACTCAGTTTTGAAATTCCTAAATTGTGTAAGGAATGTTAATCTAGCAAATATGCTGTATAGGAGCATTTAGCCCTTCAGTCTACAGAGGTTTAAACCCTAGGGTCCTGACCCTACCCAAATTTCTTACCTAGGACATACCCTGGATGAGAGATGTTGGATGCTGCCCCTCCCTGTTTCTCACACGCCTTTTCACAACAACCCTTAACTGAAACCCATCTTAGTGTCAAAAACTGTAATATATTGCTTATAAGATAAAAAGATATATGATGCCATTAGATAAATTAAGAAGCTCTTCACCATATTTATTGAATTCCTTTCCCAACAGTGGGCTCATCCTGAAATATGATTAGGGTAAAATACTTAGCAATACAAATACAAACAGAAAGTGAAAAAAGGAGGAAAATGGGGATGGATCAAAACTCCATTTCAAATTTTGAAGAACGAATTCATATATTTGTAAGTTGGCAAAATGCTCCATAATAGCTTTGAACCATTGCTAATACTGTTGAGGGAAAATTGGGGATTAAATCCATTGATTTATAAATTTGAAATTGAAATATTCCCCCTACCGTAGTTCAGCTTAGTAGCTCTCCCCTCCATCAAACCATAAGTATAGCACCCTGATAATCGTATGGTGGTGTATTGTTCTTTCTCTTAAAGTTTCCAGTTTAGGTTTAGATAATATTTACAAACCAATTTTTTATTCTGTAAACAAAACAGCACATGTCAACAATTCTCTGAGTTGGAGTCTTTCCAACACCATCTACAAAGTGCCAATCCAGAGCTCTTTGAAACAAGAGGTGCTTATGGATTGTGGCTACCCTTGTGGGTCTTATACTACCCATCAAAAGAAATCAGTTCTTTCTTTATCACGCTGGGTTTTTAAAACTATAACCCGGCCTAAAAATACATAAGTAGGGTGGTTAGCCTGCCAATGTGTAAAAATTTATGGGTTTAATTTATTATTGGCCAATAACCCTATAAACTTATTACTTGCTCAGGTTCAGGTTTTGTGAAATTTGTCCGCGTTGTATGATAGTTGATATAATCAGTTGATAATAGTATGACACCTATTATCTGTAGTTGAATTAAAGTCCTAGATCTTGGCCTTGCTTGGCCATTATTTTCTCTTGAAATACTTGTGATGTCTTGAAATAGGTATTCATCCCTCATGCCGTCTAACCCAATCTTAACTTAGATTCCCATTTACGGTTTCACCAGTTTGACACATTCAGCAGCAATCCCAAATTTGATTCCGCTTCTTCTCTGGATTTCCGCTCAGATCCTTACCCTTTTCCTTTAAGAGTCTCCCAATTATTGCACACAGCAATAATATCCCTATGAAAAAATAGAACAAATGAATGCTGATAAAGTTTACTAAGCTACTATATCTACTGTATACTCTGTACTAAACTCTGGTAAATACTGTTTTTTATTAATAGTGAATTCTAGGGAATTTATAGTGGGGGATTTGGCGCCCAACCCTCAGTTGACACCTCTTTGATGAAATAACAGCCATTACCATTGAATTACCCATCCTTGTCTCAGCAGCGATGGTCTTCCCCATCCTGGCTAGGATTCCATTGTTGGACATTCTCATGAACTAAAACAGAAAGAGTTGGAAAAGTTTTAGAAATGTTTTTCCTCTCGATCCAAGTGAACAATCATATTTGGCTAGCGACCTGCTTAGGTTGGGACATATTACCCATTAAGGCAGGTCACAAACCAACTGATCGATTTGCTAGTTGCAGGTGGCATCACTCACCTCTCAACTTACTACTTTTATTCCAATCAGTTGGTGATAATTCCTTACTGATCCCAATTGATACACCTGATAATTAATCACTATAAGATGCCCCTATTTCTTTAGCAACTCTGCCCGATGAGATCTTAAGCATTTGTCCGGATTGATCCCTGATGGATCTGACTAGGCATATAACCTAAAATCCCCTGAACATAGTTACCCCAAAATCAGGGTCAACCATTTCCAATTCACCTCACATTAGGGAATTATCCCCTTGCAATTCCTGGTAATCTAGACGGCTGGGAATATGGGCAAAAATCCAAACACATCCCCCTCTTACCTAGATTTTCAGCAAGAAAAGGACTGGGGCAGTTGAATACTGCTTTAGACATTTAGTCAAATACTTCATTTGCTCAAGTGGAGTATGATCACCAGTATTCAACGCTGCCCAGGAAGACCTTTGACATGCAGCTCTTTTCCTCTTCCTCCTCACTACCGCCTACTCAGAGTGCAGTCCCCATGATCTACTATCATGCCGGGAAGATTGATTTACTCATGATGATATTAATCCTAGGATTCAGTTTTCCCCCCATCAGGGCATATGACCTGCTGTCATATTCAGGATTCTTGGTCTAGAGTCCTTGATTTCCTAATTTTTCTCCTCAACCTAGACAGGAGACTCTTGCCATCAATGTTTGTTTTGCATCCCAATTAAGCATTCTCATTTATGTTACACTTGTTATTTTTCTTCTCATAAACTCTTGTCTCATATGATTCTTAATTCTTCTCTGGAGAGCTTGTCCCATTAATTTTGAAATTTATTTTCGAAATTGGAACTTAATTGATTGTAGAGTGCATAATGTCGACTATCATATATGTCCAACATCCCCCCTCTCATCCAGCTCATGTCAAATTCTGAGTCTTGGTAATAACAGCTGCTCAACAGTTTTATCAAGATCTTTGGCTCTTCCAGCAAATCAGTTGGGCTTCACAACGGAACCTCTTCTACAGTCCTTCTAGGACTCATACTCTTAGTCTGGATCCAGTGGATTGTCCTTCTGTGGAATTACCAGAAACAGTAACCAACCCTTCTGAAACCAGGCTAGCAACATCTCAAATGACTTATGGCCAATCCTTCCTCTGTCGTCAATTCCAGAGTTAGATTTCAAAACTCTTTTGGATTAAGCTCCTTTTGCAGATGCGCCTAACATCATCGTTGATGCTCCTGAAATAATTCCCATTGCTCTTGATCGTTCTTCCTTGCCAAGTCAAACTTGCTTCCAGAGTTCCTCTTCCAACTCATTCAATACTACAAGCCAGATGTCTTGGCCACCAAACTCAACATCAGCAACAGCATTCATTTTGAACTCCCCTACGCAGAATTTAGAGCCCAAGTCACCAAGCCTCATCAATAGTGCTGAATTCTTCCAATCTTAAGAACATCCTAGATCGGGAGATTGCAGCTTATGCTCTTCAGTTTGCCAGCCAAGTTCTTCAAAGTTGGGCCACAAAGCTTCCATCCTCTCCTAGCTTCTATTGCTCCTTCTGCTTCAGCTTCCAAGAAGCTCTTAGTCATTGCTTGAAAGATGAAATTTTCTCCTTACACAACTATCTCTTTTCTGGTGCATCCCATCAGTATCTTCCACTGATGGCTTTAATAGGGGCATGATTTGGTAACCCCTCATCTAGTACCCATTGTTTGCTGCCAGCCCATATGTCTGGTGTTCTAGACTAAAAATCATGGCAAGTGCTCAATACTAATCTTCCAGCTTCAGTACCATATCAGGATTAATCAGGGCTGTTTGCCAACTGCCTTTTTCTGTACTGTTGCTTCCCTCCCCTCTCCGAGGTATTACATTTGGCTTCTTCCAAAATCTCAATTTCCCTTCCACTAGTCACTTTCTTGAAGGGATCTGCGTCCGCTCAATGAATTTGGTTTTGTGTAGGTTTAGCCATCACTAGCATCTGATCTCACATAGATTTTTATGGGTTAAACACTCCTACTGTAATCCATTATCCCCCCCCAGAAGTGACATAGGCGGAATCATCCCTAAATTGAGGATAATCAAAAAAATAAAAATTATAAAAAAATATATTGGTCTTTTCTATGCAGTTTTCAATAGATTTTTCCCAATATTTTTATCAATATTTTATTTTTTTTTCTTTTTTTTTTCCATGGGACTTGACCTTGTTTTGGTTCAGCAGTCCATTTTCCCCCAAACTGGATCCTAGGTATTCTTAGACCTATCAGTTTTCTATGGTTCAAAGGTCCTTTTTTGAACTTGACCTAATCATTAGGACATAACAAACCTAATGGTTCAGTGGTTCATTGGGAACTATTTTTTTGTTTTTTTTAATTGATCCAATGCTTCAAATACTTAGAATGAACATGATTTACTACTCTTCCATCCAAGAGGTTCTTGATGGAGTAGGTATCCTTTAGCATCTTGGTGATATCTCAAATGGACCCAACCCAATGCATCCAGTTTATTTCTTCTCCCAAAACCATGCATATCGCAATAGGCAACTCTTTTGCCTATTTTGATATTTTGATAAGGCCAGTTGGTTATTGTGAAAATATGATGTTGGAATTTTTGCCCATATTTCCAACCTGCTAGATTACCTGATATCGCTAGGGGAAAATTCCCTAAGGCAAAGTGAATTGGAAATTGGTTGGCCCAAGTTTTGGAGGAACTAAGTTCAGGGGATTTGGTATATTCACCTGGTTTTATCCATTGGGGATCAATACAAAGAATACCTAAGATCTTATCGGGTGGAGTAGCTGACAAAATAGGGGCATCTGATAGTGATTAACTATCAGGTGTACTGATTGGGATCAGTCAGGTTTCATCACCAACTGATTGGGAATGAATAATGAGTTGCAAGGCGAGTGATGCACCTGCTTTAGCGAGTTGATTGGTTGGTGAAGTGACCTTCCATAATGGGTAATAAGTCCCATTACCTAAGCAGGTCGCTAGCCAATTATGGTTGGTCCACTTGAATCAAGAGTAAAACGTTAGGTACACGTTTTCTGACTTTTTCCATTTGAGGTCTTGAGGATGTCCAATGACAGAATCTTAGCCAGGATGGGGAAGACCATCACTGATGAGACGAGGAAGGGTGATTCAATGGCAACGGCTGCCATTTCATTGAAGAAGTGTCAACTGAGGGTTAGAAAGCTGAATCCCCTAATATATAATTCCCTAGGATTTACTATAATAAAAAGCATTATTATTAGTGACATTGTATGAGCAACATTATTATCTACAGTAATATTGTCAATTCAGTGTATAGTTAGACTATCAGCTTCTATTGTGTTGTTCTATCTCAAGGATATTATTGCAGAAGGCAGTAATTGGAAGACTCTCAGAGAGAAGAGTAAAGATATGAGCGGGGATCTAGAGATGAAGGAACCACAATCAGGGATAGCTGCCAACTGTGCGTTGGGCCAAGAGAGACTGTCACTGGGGTATCTTAACAAAGATCTGGTGGACAAGAATATAGGGAACAAATCCCTACGAGTACAATTTACAGAATATTTAATCAGAAGTACTGGCTGAAGCGTTGGGCCTAATAATAGTTCAAACTCAACTTCAATAATAGTCTCCATATTATTATCAAATAATACATTCTATACAATACAAAGAAGTTCATGAGGAAATTGAACCTGTGCAGTAAAAAGGTTACTGGGTTGACAGCCAATAATCAACCATTAGATTAAATTTTTACATATGAGGATTGCTCACTTGACAATTGGTATTCTGCACGCTTATTTGGGAAAAGTTCCTCCAGATGATCCTCATTATGGCCAGTGGCTTACGGTATATTTACCATTTGGAAACTCACTAGGCTTTTAAATAGCCCTGACTCTTCTGTTCAAAATTGGGTGCAATTCAACCAAAATAATCAGGAACTTCTTCTGAGGCAGGTTTCAATAAAAACTGAGGATTTGGTCCATCCAGTTTGTTGACACTTCCAAAGAAAATATTCAGATGAGAAAACTGGGAAAGAGATGAAATAAAATAATTTATATTAGAAGGTATTTATATAATAATCAGTCATTAGGCCAGGTGCCGGTTTTTATACCTCTAGGGCATCTCCTGGCCACATTTGAGCACGAAATTTCAACATATATTTTACCACCTCAGTTTGGCACTTGAACTGATATGACTGAGATCTTTTCTTAGGTTTATTGGTGGCAAAATAATCTCAAAATTGGGATGATTTCAGTTACAAAATTTGCGATAAAGCATGAAAAATTGTCCTAGGATCTTCTTGATTTGATTTTTGTCATACTGCTGATAAAATACACCTTCTTTGAAATTCTTGCATCGATTAAAGTAGATGATGTACCCCTATTGGGATGTTGGCAGGCCTCTCTCTTGATAGCACTAGGCTCTCCCCTTTGGGCGGTCCATGTGCAAGTGCTATCATGCAGATAATGTGGATTGACATACAAATTTCACCCTAAGGCGGAAAATTGATTACGCTTTTCTACCATCTGATGGTCCATGGGTCTTTTAAACGTTAACTTCAGGTCAGTCCTGAACAATTTTGAATACAATCTGTTTGATTGAGCTCACAATAATCAGGACAAATTGCTGAGATTTGACGCATAGGAAATTGACCATAATGTGTGAGCGTATTCAGGCCGAGCTTATTGATAAAGTACTTGATTGAATTTAAGTTGAGGCATTCAGCCCAAACCGTGTAATTGCAATAGATTTTGAGGTGAGAAAATATGTGTTAGCTTGAGTGTTGAAAGGATAATTGGCCCGATCTGATGGTTGTCAAGGGTTCATTTTCAAGTCAACCACCAGATTCTAGCATTTTCCCCCTCTTGACTCGAACATAATCCCTAAGATTCTCAATTAGCCTTCAATGAAAATCAGCATCTGTTATCTTCAGTCTAGATGCTCAATGAGCATGGAGTTGGGTTTTCCATTTAGTTACTTTGGCCCAAATGTTCAATGAGTCTTAAGTATGATCCTCTTATTGTTAATTTTGGTCCAAATGCATGTCAAGTCTGATGTTGGATCCTCTGCCCGACCTCAAGTGCAAACTAAAGTATTAATTAGAATAAAACTTTTAAAAAACTTTTTTGTTTGTTATTTACCCTTTCTTTTCTTAATTGGCCCACTCATTAAACCTTCCTAGAAATTTTGCATGGACTTGGTTGTATATATGGCCAGTCCTAATATTATTAATTGTGTATATGAACTTAGACTTTTCAATCACTTTAAATGGCCCAACCCAGATGCAATTAAAAATTTTCAATCACCCTGCTTCGTGGGTGTTGCAAACTAGAGCTTTGTTGTTAACTTCAAATTCATCTGGCATGTAGCGATTCTCTAAGTCCTTTTAATGTTAGGCCTTTTTCTTGGCAAAACTGTCATCAAAGGCTTGAGCTTGTAGTTTTATTAAAGCATCTGCAAGCTTCTCAACATACTGAGGATAAGTGTTTTTGCCAGGAACTTCTAAGGCCTAATATAGCAGCGTTGGTAGAGCTGGGTTTCTGCCATATAATACTTGAAATGGAGACATTCTGGTTGATGAATGGTAGGAGATATTGTAGGCAAAGACTGCCAAACTTAGACAAATACTCCATTCAGATGTTATTCTGAGGTTAATTTCCAGATAATGTTCACCAATGTCCCGTTTGTGCGCTCAACAGCCCCATTAGTTTTGGGGTGATATGGAGCATAAAGCACACCTCATATATAGCCCATTATTTGGTTGAGCTTGGCAAGGACATTGGTGGTAAAGTTGGTTCCATTATTGGTCAGAATAACCTGGGGTCTTCCATGTTTGTGGATGATGTTTTCAAGAACATACTTGGCGGTGGTTGCTGCTCCAGCTTCCCAAATGGCCTTGTCCTTGACTCATTTTGTCAAGTGGTCGTTGGCTATGATTATGTACTTGGCCTTTGTATTGCTTGTTGGTAGTGGGCCAACAACGTCAATAGATACAGTATGCCAGGTTAAGTTGGGCTAAACAAGCTGGTAAGAGGTGCTTTTTTGGAACAGTTTTTCACCTTGGAACTCTGCAAAACATTCTAACATATCTTGGATGTCAAAATGCATCAACTCCCAATAGTAAAAGTGCTTTAGATGCTCTTTCATCTTCCTGAATCTGCCATGCCCTATGGCCTTATGCGCTGCCATTATTAGGTCTGTTCAGGCCAATAGTCTTGAGAAAATATACTTTTTGTCCGCAACAATCTTGTTAAGCGTCCCATTTTTGATGGTTGTATTTTTCATAGATCTGATGATATTTTTTGGACGAAATTTGGGCTCATCCTGAAACTCTCTACAGATCATTTTCATAAACAACTCATTAACAGCCTAACTAAGTGTCGTGATGGTGGGTAGTCAGGATAGACAGTCAGCATTTTGTTGTTTTGCCCCAGCTCAATGCTCAATGGTGTAGTCATAAGCTTAAAGCTTTAATGCCTAATGGGCTAGTCGCCCTCAGGTTCTCTTAATTTTTTTAACCATCTTAGGGAATCATGATTAGTGACAACTTTAAATTGAGTGCCATGAAGGTAGACCTGGAATTTCTTGAAAGCATATATGATGACTAATCATCCTCTTTCCATCACCATGTAGTTCCTTTCATGAACTTTTAAGGTCCAACTAGTGAAGGAAACTGGATGTTCTTCACCATCTTCTCCAACTTGGGATAACACGGCCCCCACGGCTGTTTGGGATGCATCAGTTTGGGCAATAATTCATGATCAAAGTCCAGGTATCAAAGAACAGGCGCTCCCAATAGGGCCAATAAGAGTTAATCAAATGCATCCTGGCAAGCTAAAGTCCAGTTGAATGGGACATTATCTTTAAGTAGATAGAAAAGCGGCTCTCCAAGTTGTGCAAAGTTAGCAATAAACTAGCGATAGTACCCAATCATGCCTAGGTATACTTGAATATTGCGCTTGGATTCAGTTCATTTCATTTTGGAGATATCTTCCAGCTTAGAGGTTTGAGGCCAAAGATTCACTTTTTTAATCACAAATCTGAGGTATTCCAGTTGGTCTTTGAAAAACTGAAATTTCTGGGCTTAATTTTAAGTTTGCAGCAGCTAGCGTTCTAAAGAGCTCCTCTAAGTGTTCCAGGTGGTCATTAAAAGTGCGGCTGAAAACGTTGATATTATCAAAGTACACTAGTACACATAGCAATTTCACATCTCCCAGGATTGTGTTCAAAGCCCGTTGGAATGTAACTGGGGCATTGCAGAGCCCTTAAGGCATTCTTGTCAGCTGGAATAGGCCCTCTTGGGTTATAATTGCACATTTCTCGCGCTCCTCTTTGGGAAGATCTATTTTGCCAAATCCGCCAATAAGGTCCATTGCTGAGAAGAACTTTACCCCTCCTAGCCAATCCAAGATGTCATCAATATGTGGCAGTGGGTATAAGTCCTTCTTTGTGATATTTTTTATTGATAATCAATAACTACTTGGTTGCTTCCATCCTTTTTTCTACTATTAAAATTGGTGCTGCCCATGGATTTTTTGAAGGTACTAAAATGCTGTGATTGAAGAGTTCCTTAATCTCCTTGGATACTGCTTCTTCTGATTATTTTGAGTGTCTAATCGGGTATAATTGAATAGAATTATGTTCTCCAGTATCAATTTTGTGGGCGACACCCTTAGTACATCCCAAGTCAAATCATCTTTTGTAAATATTTCCTAATAATTATAGAATAACTCTTGAGCTTGGCGTTTTTCAGATTTTCAGGTTACTTAAATTGGCCATAGGGACAACATTATTTATTCTGAGTAGGTCCTTATCGAGGAGCCCTAATTTGACAAAAGTTCTGAACTCATGTAATAAGTGAATTTCCATGGTAGGGAACAGATGCAGAAAAGTGATTTATTAATGTCTCTTAATGAAGATGAGCCGATTTTGCAGGTTTGTACATAAAATATGTATTTCTCCGTGGCCCAAAATGATAATACCAGGGACAATGTTTGGTTTGAATCAAGATTTAGACCATGGCTGAGATACTTCACCATAAAGTCCTTCTATAGTATTTTTTGTTAGTCCCATCAGGACGATTACTTGTTCTCCAGATGGTATAGTGATAATTTGATTTAATCAAAGTGGAATGCCATTTGACTCATTGATATGTGTAGTGGTTTTATCTTTGACTGTGCTTTAAATCAATTAGGATGACTCCATATTTATAGGCTAGATTTATTAATAGGCTGGGTTACTTTTTCTCAACTGCCTTAACCCAGTTATATTAAAGTGTAATAATTTGGCCAAGAATAGTGAGAGTATCATCCTTATGATTGGTAACAACTTCATATCTTCTTAGGAAATCAGTCCTAATTAGGATATCATAATTCATATATGGCAACACTATGAAAGGTGCTGTTACTAAAATGGATCCAAATCTGAGTGGTAGGGTATTATATGCACCTAGCGATTTAGTTGTATGTGCTCCAGATGTTCCATATTCCTGACAGTGGGCAACATCGGGCACAATTATCAGTTTTTAACCAATTTTGTGCTGAATATATTGATGGGAGAACCGCTATCAATTATGGCTTGAACTCACACCTTGTTTACTGTTATGTCCACATAAGTACTTCTAGAGTGGTTTTCAGAGATATATATTGTATGATTGTTGTGATTGCTACCCAATTCCAGGTGTGATTTCAGGCTTGAGCAAATATCTGGGAAGTTATCTGCTAAGGTCATCATGGGATTAGCTACTTGAATGTTGTTAAGCTTAGGTAGGTCAGTCAAACATCTGGGTTAGAGGTCTAAACCTTAATCAATAATCTGCTTTGCGTAAGGTTTTGATATTTCTGCTTGGGCTTCTTTTGTAATTTTCAAAGGTTTAGTTGCTTTTGCTATGGCCCAAGTAGTGAACATCATGGCATCATTAGCCATGATATGGTAAAGGTTATATTTAGCAACATCTTCAGCCCTAAAGAGCTCATCAGGGTCAGGAGGAATGGTTTGAAGATTGGTGGAGTTAGAGCATTCAGCCTCTACTTCACCTGCTCTTTTCCCACTTTACTGTTGCTGTTGATTTTTAGAGCAAAGTTGACCCCAGGCTTTTTGTTGGACCGTCTGTAGCATTGGTTAGTAAAGTGCCCCATTTGACCACAGTTGTGGCATGTAATTTGGCCCTTTTTGCTGCTTTCGCTCTAATTTTTGGTTCATATTTTGAAAAATTTTCCCCTTGTCAGACATCATGTTGCTTTTTGGGCCTGAAAGGAATAATTTTGCTTATTTTGCCCGATTAGGGGTACTGAACTTATGGGAACAGCTTCTCAAGTAATTTTTAAGCTCTTGGATTTCCAAACTACCATTATATGCAGGTAACTTGACATTGTGCAGCTCATGGAAGAGCATAATTGCGTGCTCCATTGCAATCTTGGCATCAAATTTATCTATTGCATTGCAACCACGCAGAACTTGTGCCTCATGAAAATCTATCCGCAAAGTCCTTAATAGTCTCATTCTGCTTGAATTCAATATTAAGAAGTTCTCTTTTTTGGGTTTCTAATTTCTCAGTTCCTCCAAACTGTTTTGTTATTGCAATTCTGGCATACATATAGGACCAATCGTTGCCAAAATAGAGCATAATGAGGTCACAGCTATGGGCATCAAGCGAGTTGATCTGTGCTGATCCTTTTGCATGGTCTAATTCTCCCCTCATTGCTTTTTCAAATAGCTTTAAAAAGAGTTAACATTCCCATCTCTATCACACTTTGGTAAATTCAATGGTTTAAAGTCATCTCGCCCTGTTTTGGGAATAGGAGTTGTATTTCTTCTTAAACAACTTGGTGTATCATCGTCCAAAATTGGCCCTCTTTCCTGTTGGGAAGTATCTGGTGTCAGGATTGATGCTAGGGCTCTTGGCATAGAACAGATGTTCAAAATATTGATTAATACATCAGTGTCAACTTCTGATGATTTGATTTCATGATATTGCTCTGAACTGCTGGATTCAACGCCTGAACTCAGCACTTAGTTACTTTTCCAGGCTGTTTTTTGGCCAAATAAGCGGAGTTTTTTTCCTATTTCTCTTTTTTCAAAGTTGGGTGAGCACTGGCAGCCTTGCTTTTTGGGGAATTTGAATTCTTTAAGGTTTTCATACTCCTTTTTGAATAAAGCTTGATTGGTTGTTATTCTTTTTATATCTTTGACCATACTGTCTCCTCAGGAACTTTCAGTTGATAATTGCATTCTGGGTTCCAAATTTTCCTGAGTAATTTCAGTATTTCTGGCCTGCAATCTTGACACTAAAGTCCAAAGTTTATAAAATTCCTCTTTGATATGGGCATTCTCTTCATCCTTATTTGGGATGTCAGGCTAAGCTGCAAGGTCCTCAAAGTTTTTGTTTATAGTATCCAGCTCATCCTGAACATACTCTTCAAAGTCATCAACTTTTACATTCAACTACAGGTAATTCCTTTGTCCTGTAGTGGCATGTATGGTAAGTCGTTCTGATGGAGACAATAGGTAATCAGAATAGCTTTTTAGTTTCTGACAGCAATTTCATAGTTTATACTCATTCATGAGATAGCCCATGGTAAGCAAGAACTTCTGCAGTAATCTTCAGACTCCTTAGTTCAGAAGCTCCTCAAGGGTGTTTAATCTCCCATGAGCTTCATTGGCAAGTCCCATATTATCATAATTGCCTTTCAGACTTCAGCAAATTGGAATTTAGTTTGTCCAGAAGGGAATTTTCGGATAGATTTTCCTCCCCTTGAACATGGTAGATCTTTGTGATTTCCAGAATTTGTCTAGCAGTATTTCACTGGGTATGCTTAATTGAGGGTTGAACAAAATCTAACCAGGAATTCTTTAGTTTCTTGACTGTCTGTGAGACGTTTGGCAAGAGATTCCAAGGTTGCATCACGGTACTTCATATATATCTCCATCTTGAGCGCCTGATCCTTAAGGTAGTAGAACAGGCCAAAGGAGGGATCTATTTATAAAGTACCAATCCTAAAATCCTGATATAGGGTTTCCAGCATAGTTTTTATGCTTGAATAATTAAGATCAATCAGGATGGTTGTATCTGCATGAGCTCCCCCACTGTGATAAGATCCAGGGAGTAGGAGGTACCCACTTTAGAGCCTTGGCAGCTGGTATTAAATAATCTGAGATTTCTTTGTCGCTAGTTTCCATCTCGTTGTTGCTTTCTCATCTGGCCAATTCTGTCAGGAATTGGTTATGGGAATCCATTTTGGAGAGTGTCATCAGTTTTGAAAATCTGAGGATTAATTGCTTGATAATTGGTATCCCTCACTCTTATTTGGGACTAAGTCTCTTAGGATGCTTCTCAATATGACCAGTGGCTTACAGTATACTTACCGTTTGAAAACTCACTAAGCCTTTTAAAATAGCCCCGCCTATTCTGGTCAATTTCAGGTGTAATTTCCCATATGTAATTGGAAACTTCTTCTGGGGTAGGTTTTAGTACAAACTGGCTAATTCGGTCCTTCCAGTTTGTTGACACTTAGCAAAAGGAAAGAATATAGATGAGAAAATTGGGAAAGAGATGAAATAAATAACTTTTATAGAAGGTATATACCTGATAATCAGTCAATAGGCCATGCGCCAGTATTTATACTTTTAGGGCATCTCCTGGCCACATTTGAGCACAAAATTTCAACATATATTTTACCACCTCAGTTTGGCACTTGAACTGATATGACTGAGACCTTTTCTTAGGTATATTGGTGGCAAAATAATCTCAAAATTGGGAGGATTTCAGTTACAAAGATTGCGATAAAGCATGAAAAATTGTCCTAGGATCTTATTGATTTAAGTTTTGTCATACTGCTGATAAAATACACCTTCTTTGAAATCCTTGCATCAAATAAAAAAAATGATGTACCCCTATTGGGATGTCGTCAGGCCTCTCTCTTGATAGCACTAGGTTATCCCCTTTGGGCGGTCCATGTGCAAGTGCTATCATGCAGATAATGTGGATTGACATACAAATTTCACCCTAAGGCGGAAAATTGATTACGCTTTTCTACCATCTGATGGTCCATGGGTCTTTTAAACGTTAACTTCAGGTCAGTCCTGAACAATTTTGAATACAAGTTGTTTGATTGTGTTCACAATAATTAGGTTAAATTGCTGAGATCTGATGCATAGGAAATCAGCCATAATGTATGATCGTATTCAGGACAAGCTTTTTGATAAAGCACTTGATTGAATTTAAGTTGAGACATTTGGCCCAAACCGTGTAAATGAAATAGACTTTGAGGTGAGAAAATAGGTCTTAGCTTGAGTGTTGAAAGTAGAATCAGCCCAATCCGTTGGTTGCCAAGGGTTTATTTTTAATTCACCCACCAGAATCTGACAGTTATTATTGTCCATCAATTTGCTCATATCCTTTTCTTCAAAGTTGTATCAAATGCTTATGATTGCGTTTTGATTGAGAATTTGTTAATCATTTCAGGTACTGCTCGTCACTTATCCTCATTGTTGGTTCCACCACCAAATATAAAATCAGCGGCAACGTGGCTTTCTTCCTATATACCAATTCAAATGGTGTTTTTCCCATTGCCGTATGATGACTGATATTGTAGCCAAACATCACTAAACTCAGGTATGTTCCCCATGTAAAAGTTCTTCCTATGACCAGCTTCATCAGCATCGTGGCCAGAATTCCATTAACTTGTTCCACTAGTCAATTTGTCTCCATCTGGTAGGGTACAGACACAACTCCTTGGATCCCCGTTATCTCATTTAACCCAGGATCACATGAGATGTAAAGTTTGTCCCATTGTCACTAAGCAGGACCTGCGGGAACCCATGTCAGTATACTACTTGACCCAGGATGAACTTTGTGGTGCTGGTAGCGTCTACTTTTGCCAGGACCTTCATCTTGACCCTTATTGTCAGATGATTGACTGCAACTATTATTTACTTGAATCCCCCTGTGCTCATTGTCAGCAGTCCCATCATATCAATGGACACTGTATGCCAAGCAAATCTAGGGCGGACCAGTCAGTATCCAGTTGTATTCTTTTGTGGCTTGTGCAGCTAGCACTCCATGAAACAAGCTAGATATATGGTGAAATCATAGTTGATTGACTCCCAGTAGTAATACTGGCAAATATGATTAGTCATTTTTCTCAGGCCTCCATGCCCAACAACCTTATGAGCAGCTTTAATGATAGCTGCTCTTTCCGATGGCTTTAAGAATAGTAACTGCTTCTCATTAATTGTCTTAAAAACCTGTTCAACCATAGTCTCAGTGTTTTCCATCACTTTTCAAAGCTCACCTTGGATTTTTTTGGGCTCATTCCCAATTTCTCCATCGCCATTCTCTGGAATAACTCATCCACCTACTGGTATACCATCTGGACTATTGGTAACCGCAATAAGCCCTCTACATTCTGGTGAGAAGCCCCCACTTGGTGGACAATCTCATATATAAGCCTGTAGCTTAAGTGCTTATTGGGCCAGTCATCCTTCTGGTTCTCTCAAATTTGTGGAGCCAATGCAACGAGGAGAGGTCCGTCACCACTTTGAAGTGCATTCCATGGATATACACCCAAAACTGTTTACAGGCATAAATGACCGCATGGCATTCATGCTCAGTTATGATGTAATTCCTCTCAGCGGCTGAGAGTGTCCAGCTCACATACGCCACCAGATGTTTGTCTTCAAGTTCATTTACTCGACTCAATATGGCGCTGATCAATGTCAACGAAGCATTGGTTTGTATTATGAATTTTGAATCAGAATTTGGATATTTCAAAATCAGAGAGTATATTAAGTACTGGTGTAACTCATCGAAGAATTTCTGGGCTTTTTTACTCCAAAAGAATCCTTTTTTGGATCCTTCAACAAATGTAAGAGGGGCTTGTTAATTCTTGAAAAATCCTGAATGAATCCTATAGAGTATATGACCATTCCAAGGAACACTTGGATATCTCGGACACCCTTTAGCATAGCCTTTCCAGTAACCTTATCTCATTGTAGATCCTAAAGATGTGGAACAATAAAATTGATATTTAATATTTTATATACTTATATTTTTTGTATTTTTCTTTTGCAATGGGACTTTTAACCTACAATTAGGTTCAGAGGTCCTTCTTTTCCCCTAAAACCAAACTGGTTCCTAGATATACCCTGACTTACCAGGTTTAATGGTTTAAAATCTTATTTTCTTAGGATTTAATTATCTATTTGGTTCAGTGGTCCTTTTTAGGACTTGACTAAAATCTTAGGACATAACCATTTTGATGGTTCAGTGGTCCTTTGGGAATATTGCAATTATTTTATCTTAGGTCCAATACTTCCAATTTTTATTGACCTGCTTCACTATCAACCAGCAGCACTGTTTCTTCATGTATAGGCAACACAAGCCGACTTTGGCAATACTTGTAAATGTTTTCATTCATTAGGCCTTTAATCCTGACTTGTCATTCATCCAACAGGTCCTAATTTCATTTCATACATTGGCAACTAACGCTTTAGTCTTCATATCTCTCAAAATTGTAAATTTCTCATTAATCAACTGTTCCGTTTAGTTGTTCTGATCATTTTTCTCTTAAAAACTTTTTTAGGCATTCTTTGCCATTCAAAACGTTGGAAGAAAATTATTGGTGGATCTGGAAACAATCTCTTAATCCCACAGATTGATCTAGCCTCATTAGCTTCATCCAATTTCTTCTTTAATTGATAATCCTTGTCTACAGAATTTTATGCCTCTTGGATCGAATATTATTGGGTCAAACAATTTTCTCCACTACCTTGGATCAATCAGTTCCTGTCCTGACCTCGTACTCTTCATTAGTAATGTAATCCAATACTCTGAATTAATTTATTCTCTGTATCAACTCATTCAATGTCTCATCTAGTGTCTCATCTAACACCTCACTCCTTGGGGCTATTTCAAGTGGACCCAATTTTAACCTAAGTTGGCTCTGCTAATCCTCTTCATCTTAAGTAGATGTTGGGTGGAACAGGTTTTCTTGCAGCACTAGACGGTTCCATATCTAAGCTGAAAGTCCTTTTCCTAAATCTAGGGTATCTTCTTCTATTTGTTTCACTAGTAGCTCCACATTTGAGCTGGGTGAACGCAATTGAACGTGTCCACTTCACGTTCAATCATCAATGATTTTATTTTCCCTAGTAGCTTATTGCTGAGATTGGAAACATCTCCATATGACATCATGTCCTAGTAACATACTCTATTTTCCTGTAGTGAGCACCAATTGTTAAAATTTATAGGGATCTTGATTATTCTCAGCTGATAACTCCAAAAATAATTAACTGCACAGGTTTTTTGTGCAATTATCCACGTTGTCTGATAGTAAGATTTATTTGTTTGATAATAGTATGGAGACTATTATCCATAGTTGAATAGAGTACTAGTATTGGGTCCAACGCTTGACCAGTATTTCACCTTATTATACTTAGGATGTCCTCAATAGGTATTCATTCCCTTATACTGCCTAACTCAATCCATGCTCATATCCTTCTTTATGGCTTATCTCTAGTGACACACATTTGGCAGAAATCCTCAATTAAATTCAGCTTCTTCTCTCTGGATCCACGCTCAGATCCTTACTCTTTATCCTAAAGAGTCTTCAAATTAAAGCATACAGCAATAATTTCCTTAATATAGAATAGAACTCAAAATAGATTCATTATGATACTAATTACTGGTAAAAGTTAAAGTACTTTAGTTTATAAGTATGTGTATGTGTATGTTATTAAGTGAATTCTTAAAGGAATTTATAATGGGAATTCGGCGCCCAACCCTTGGTTAAAACCTAATCAATTAAACGGGAGCCAATGATGTTTAATGAACTATTGTTATCTCATCAGAGATGATATTCCCCATCCTAGCTAGGATTCCGTCATTGGACATCCTTGAGACCTAAAATGGAAAGAGTTGGAAAACAGGTTCCTAACGTTTTCTTCTCAATCCCACCGAATCAACAATATTTGGCAAGCAACCTGCTTAGGTAATGGGACTTGTTACCCCTTAGGGAAGGTTGCTAACCAACTGATTGATTTGCTAGTTGCAGGTGGCATCACTTGAATCACACCTTAATCCTTAAATTCTCAATCAGTCAGTGATGAAACCTTATTGATCCCAATTGATACACCTGATAGTTAATCATTGATCAACAATAAGATTCCCCTCTCTCATTGGCAACTCTTCCTGACGAAATCTTAAGCATTCACCTGGATCAATCCCTGATGGATATGACCCAGGCGAATAACTTAAGATCCCCCTAAACATTGTTACCCCCAAATCAGGGTCAGCCAATATCCAATTCACTTTGCTATAAGAAATTATCCCCTAGAGACCCCTAGTAATCTAGTCAGCTAGGAATATGGGCAAAAACTCCAACATCATACTCTTCCAGAACCAATGAGATTACATCAGAACTGAGTAACTAAGCTGAATAAACAGTATCATCTAGAGTCGCTGAGATATAAGCAAGGTGAGACAATTGAAGGAGGAAGATTGTTAATAGGAATATGTAAGTGGAGAAGAAGTTATTTGCTATATTATATTAAAATAAAGTAGTGTGGCTGAAGCAATTGCTTCATATTTTATTACAAACTTTACATTTGTCTCATGGGCCGATGATCTCCATATCATCCATCTATTGCTCAGTGGGTTTGACCCTACGCAAACACCTTACGGATTATCTCAACAATTCTGCCAAATTTATAACACCTATACTGACTTATCTTTTGCCATCTTACTTTGAAGAGTGCAACAAAAGTTTATATTGTTATTGCATCTTCTGCAATAAAATAAGAATAACTCAGGTTTAAGCAAATAGGGGGGTATAACTGTTAACACTTGAGGCTGTGACTTATTATTATTAAAATGAGATGGCCTAGTGGTTTGTGTAGTTTGGCAAGAATCTCCAAGATAGCTTCTTTAATATGGATAAGAGACTTCAAGTTAGATTTCACCACTTTAAGATCGAGTATAATATTAGGCTTACTTTAAAGGCCAAAGATGAGGCGTTGATAGCATCATCTAACATATGACAATTCCTGCAATCAATGTTTAAGCCTTGAGATAATATTTAATGGGCAAAATCATTAATGGTCTCTCCCCAATTAAGGCTTATTCTCATAAAAGTTTTTTTGGTTGGAAAAGGTTAGGTTGCTCCAAAATGCCTGAATTGAGGCAATCTTGGCTTCATACAAGTAAAGCAATGCATTAGATGAGGGACCATAGCATCTTGAGCCATGAGACTAAAACAGTTTGCCAGCTATTTAGGACTTTGGTTGTCAGTGGCTTTTTTTATAGCACTTATATAACAATATAGGAAAGAGAAGATGTCCCTTCTCCTGTTATGTACTTTTCTCTAAATGAGGTTTTAAACATGCTATTTTAGGGGTTTAAGCCTAAATGACTTGAACCAGAACTGGGGCGCTTCTTCACCTAAAGAAGAAAAGGTATCTCACAAATATTCATAAGGATGAAGAGCAACCACTTGACTTTATAGGTCATAAATATCTTTGATTACTATATCTACTTGATCATGGGAGGCACAAAGAGCCAATTTCGTGGCTATGAGCTGATTTAACTGCTATATTTCGGATTTTAACTTGGTATTCTTAACTTAAAGTTTGAGTTAATGTTGCTTGGTGGTGAGCATTATTTGCTCCAAACCACAGACCACAGTGTGTAAAGTTCCAAGTTTCAGGGCGTTCATGAGCGTTTAGAGAAATTTCAGGAAAGAGAGGCACTTTATCCCAAGTGCTTTGTGCTCCTTGGGTGATGCATCTTAGTTGGACATCAAGATTTTGAACTTGCCAAATTAATGACTGGAGGCGTTCATCAGGGATTTTTGGGTCATCATTAGGCCCAAGAAGTCCCAGTGACCCAGTGGGTCCAGGGATCCCCATCCAACAGCTTTTCCAAGTAATCAGGGGCACCGCACTTGCAGGCATTCCCAAAGGTCCTGAAGAATGGATATTATCCTGGGCATCGCATACTTAATAGATCAATTCTTCCAAAAACTGGAGATAATAATATGAGGTCTTAAAGTTATCAACTTTTCTTTTGTAACTTGAGGGCACAATCTCTTACTTAAAATATGAGTGATGACCTCTAATTGACTAAAAATGATTAGAGAGTTTCATTTGAACGATTCTCATCTTTCCTCATACAGACGAATTAACACTTCTTTCATGATTTGTTGATAAGCTACTGATGTTTAATATGGCGTTTCAGTTTTAACTGCCAAAGAGTGAGGCGGATTGACAAAATTGGAGTAGTTACAAATATAAGTCCCTGATGATTGTAAATGGCGGAGTAGTTCCTGATGATGGAACTTGGCTAATTGTAGTAGATGGTACAAGGTGGAATATACAAATTGACACAAATAGCTTTCTGGACATCCAATCCAGCCTGTTCTCCATTAAGCAAGGAACTATCAACCAAACTCATCATAAGGTCCAGTACTGCAAGAGCACATCTTCTATTAGCTCAGCCTCCAGGGATGAATTCCCCTGAAAAGAGGAGCTGGAGGGCTTCAGTGTAGTCTGATAGTTGCAATTGATATTGCTCCATGGAAGGAGTGGGAAGGTTCACCTTTACCAATGTGGGAAATAGAAGGTCACATGTTGCTGTCATTTCTCCTATGTGTATATAGATCGCCCAGTCACTGAGATGGGCGGAGTCACAATCTGAGGAGGTATCTGAAGCCAAATCGTTATTGTTCATTATAATAATAGTTTCACCATGAACTTGGGGTAAACATGGCAGGGAGCCCCAGTTTTGTCAAGATGGAGGGGGTATTAAACCAATAATCCCTTTCTATTAAGGCCAGGAGACCCAAAGTCCTGGGTGTTGAATTATAAGTTTTATTTTTCTTGGCCAAAAAGTCTCACTCAGGATAAAGTTCCAGAAGTTGTAAATCCTAGAGAAGTTTTTGTGTCCCTAATTTAATAGAGGTAAGACAAATAAGTAATGACAAAAAGAGGGTAAAGTTGCTTGCTTAATAACAAGATTATATGGGAGATCATGTAGTTTTTCTTGGGTAAATCTTCAAATGTTTAGAGCTAAGATCTATACTCATTACCAATCAGGGATTTGCAGCATTCTGGTCACGTCTGTCAAACAGGATCCAATTGACGCATAGATTGAGTTTGAACTCTGATATCAGGAGGTTTCAGTAGAGTAATATTTTTTGCACAAGTTTTGGTTGAACCCCAATAATATAAGGCCCTTATTTTGTCAATGATTATTGTCATGGGCAAATGACATAATTGAGGGACCAACTGTAAGGATCAAGCTGGTCGTCAGTAGGCCAAAATGATGAAGTTGGCAGGCCTTCTTGACATCAAACATACCCTGGACCAAAGCTGGGTTAATGCGAGATATGCACAGGTTGTCCTGGGGATGTGTGACAGGTTCAGCCCTGAATTACAGCAGGGGCGTTAAAATAAACCATCTATATTATAACTTATGACGGTTTACTTTTTGCTCAATAAACGGGGCTTTGAAACCTGTTAGCTTTTTAAAAAATTTCAACTCAGGCCAGCCTTGCTTACAATCAATAATTTAAGTTCAGTCAATCTCAAGATATAGTACCCAGGCTGATGGAAGCGTGCGCCTATTGATGTACTTAGGCTTAGCACCACTTCAGCCGATCAATAATTCCCACTAAATTGTTTAAATATGTTTCCTTAAGAATAACCTTCCTCATTGGTTGACTTTACTAATAAAATTCCCCGTTGTCTTTACGTTTTTTTAAATGGTGCCTTGGACAAACCTGTGCGTGGATCTCCTTGAGGAGGTCTAAACAATGTTAGTCATTTTATTTTTACCCAAATAACTACTGAATCTGGTGCACCACTGGGCAGCCCTGGTCCCCTCCAGACCGAGGCACTTAAGCCCTCCTGTACAGATCCCCAGTTGGATAAGGACTCCTCTTTGGGGTCAAACCAAGTTTTGTAGTTTACTAGTTGCTTACTACTATATCCTGCGTTGCACTACCTTGCCCTGAGTCCACTCTATTCCAGAATCCTTGGCAGTGCCCTGTTTACCATCTTGAATTTAGCTAGTTCCCCAATGGTGTGGTGGTGCACCTCACACCACCTCTCTGGGGACGGTAGAGTTACAGACTCTTATGCACTTATCCCAACAATAGTTTTGACTATATCTTTGGATCAGGTTCAATTCCCTTCATAAGATATACATGTATCTTTAGTTTGGATAGAAATCAAGACAGGGACCTAAAAGAGTATGCCACTAGCAACACTTCAGTTTTCTTACCCCTTTATGAAGTTTTGGAAAAATCCTGGCCTCTTGACACCAGTGGAAATAAACTAATGAGGATATTAATGAGAACATAACACTTGAGACCAGTTGCCTACAAATTTGGCTTCTTGGGTAGATGTTGAAATTGATATACTTTAAAATTTAGTAATATAAAATAAAATTTCAAATTTTAACCTCAATGGTTACCTAAGGCTCTGGTAAGCGCTTAATTTTAGAGCACATGGAAGTTTGGTAGAATATCAGAGTGGGGATTAAAAGGGTAAAGACCCCACTCATTTAAAATAAAGCTCTTAAAAATAGAGTACTGATATTAGAAAAACTAAACCCACTTGGAATGAAGCAAGGTTGAGACACCAGTTCCAGGGTATACTTAATTAAAACTTATATTTCTAGATTCTACAAAATAGTAAAAATAAATGTAAAATATTAAAGCATAAGAATATTATTCAAAAAGCAAAAAATTCAATTTAACAAATGGATAATTTGGGTTATGTTGATGCCGTGGCAGCTCCCCTTTTTGGGTTGGGCAAATTAGAGCAAAAAAAAATTTGGTTTATGTTATATTATGTAGTAAACTATATTGTTAAACTTAAGTTATTTTTAGTATTAAAAAAGGTCCTCTATTAATATATACAGATCTTAGAACTTTTCTCTGATACTAATTTTGTTCTTACACTCTACAGTATAATATAGCTCAAAATAAAGGCTAGCACACTTTTTTAAGTTTAGTTACTAATCAATAATTTGTAAACCTTATTAAAATTATATGTAAAGATTTATAATAATAGTAAATTATCTGAGGTAAGTCAGCCTTGGGACAAATATACCACACTGAGAATTTTTCTAGCCAGTACAGGTTTTGAACTAAAAACCTGCACTTAGGGTGGAAGCAGTTTTACCTGCTTGGCTAGCCACCCTTAGATTTATAATAATAGTAAATAAAGCTAAAAAAATTGACAGTATTTAATATAGTTTTTTTTCATAAAGGAAACTCAAAATTTAGTAAATAAAAAAGCTGTTATTGATGCATCCTAAAACATTATTATATACTACCTTAAGGAACTTAACAAATAGGAAGCATATTTAATGCTATTGTAAGTATCAATTACATTAAACGCTACTAGTCGTATAGATGATTTTTATTTAACTAAGGTAAGCTGACCAGGGGATGGGCAATACTGAAATACATAATGGGATAGGGGAAGGCGAAGTGTAACTAAATTAGGCACCCCAGAGTAGATGAGCTACCCCTGTTACCAGCAGGTACCGCCAGGTATGAGGGGTTTAGTGCGCTACTCTGAGGGGGTTTACCTGTTAAGGAGCAGGTATGGAGGAAGGAGTCCGTGTGCAGAAACCAGACTGGGAACCATGACTCAATGAGACTTTGTTGCCTCAGCTTCATGTATCCGTATAGCCAGACATGAAAGTGTTCCAGTAAGTGTAGGTGGAATCTGCTGCTTGTCCCACAGATGGTTGGTACAGTTCCCTTGAAAGCACCCAAAGCTATGGTGTATATTGTCTACATTGCAATGGTTACCATTAGGGAGCGAAGGGTGAGTGGTATTGTGGATTTGAATTTGAGCGTGAGAAAGCTCCTAGAGATTGAAAAAAATCCTAGTTATTTTAAATCCATAGCAGGCGCGCAACTTCCTGCCATATGGATCTAGATGGGGGGCATGCTTCAAGGCGGTGTTGTAGGGTGCCATCCCCTCCACACACTGCGCACTCTGCTTTATGAGAGTTGGAGCAATCTTCTGTACTGTAGGTTCTTCTGAGGCAAC